>JAOXJP010084185.1:0-28900 GCA_025762735.1 Platanus orientalis | reverse complement strand
GAATCATCCCCTTCTCCCTTCCCACAAAGAAGCCTTCTGGAAGAACCTATCGAATGATGAGGTATTTTAATTTTTTCTTTGTTGGTTTTTTTTTAATAGATTCCCATGTTATCACCAAATTTGTCTTTATGTTTTAAATTATTCTAGTTTATTATTCTTTTGGCAAGGATAGTGGAATACACCTGAACTCTCCCCTTCTACCCTAAAATTTGCAGTACACCTAATCTTTTAAAGGAATTAAGTTTAGGCATATAGTAAAGTTTAGGCATATGAAAATTTTACGCATATGGTCTTTTAAGGTGTATGAAAAGTTCAAGCGTATGGTCTAAATTCAAGTGTATGGTCTAAATTCAAGCATATAGTCAGAATTCAAGCATACAACCTAAATTCAGTTGTACTGCCAGTACTCTAAAAATTTTAGTTTTTATTTTGATTATTATTTTTTAATTTCCTTTTTTTCTTTGATTTTCCTTGCAGGTTAGGGAATCTATACAGGCTCACAGATCTTGTTCTAGGGTCTTTATGATGTGGGATCGCCTTTGCAATAAGGCTAGGGACAAAGTGAAGGAAATGGGGTTTGGCCCTTTCGTCAATATTCCACTAGTGAAGGTGGACAAGGGCTTGTTCATGGCTCTGGTAAAGAGGTAGTCCCCCATCATGCGCACCTTCCATTTGCCTATGGGGTAAATTGGGTTGCCCCCAATGGACTTCTACATGATGACCCGACTACCTATGGGAGGTGATGGTGCAGTCTCAGGACATGATCTGGAGGTGCCTAAGGATGCAGCCCATAGTCTATGATAGAGGGTTCAGAGGAGTTATATACTCGTGGTTCGAGAAGGAATATGTGTGGGCCACGGATGAGAGTTTGGTAGAAGAGATAGATTACTCAGTTTGGGCCTTCCTTCTTTACATGTTCACCCAGTCCATCTTCAACGTGAAGAGTGATTGGATCTTCTTCAACTTCCTTCCTGCTTTGAAAGACCTGACTAAAGTTAAATCTTATGGTTGGGGTAGATCCACCCTTGGGTGGATGTACTCCAATATGAGCGAGGTTGCTAATGGGGAGAAGGTCGTGCTCCTTGGCCTGCACTTTTTATGGGAGGCTGGTTTTAAATACTTGTTTTAATTTAAAGTTTGTTTACTTTAGTTGCTTTGTTTGATGTGTGTTATTTTTTTTTTTACAAGTGTGGTGTTATGAGAGGTTGACTCCCCTACCTTTATGAAGAAAGGGAAAAAACTTGTTTCCCGTGCCTTGTGTTGAGAGGTGGAAGACCTCTAACACCCGACCAAAGACACGGAAGTCTATTTCAACATTTAGGAGGGACTTGAACTAGATTATGGCTTCCCAGGTAGATTTAATCGTTAGTGGTTTTTTTTTATTGGTTTTATACTTAATGATTTTTGTTTCACTTGTAGGTCAATTAGGATCCCTAGGCTACCTGGGATTTAAATGATGGTCTAGCCCAAGAATTTGAGGTTGCCCTTGACTTATCAAAGACCAAGATGATTTTGCTCGCCTATGGGGAGGCCGAGTGGTATCTAAGGGAGAGATGCTATAGACAGATAACCTTCCCTGAGGGGTTCATGGTTCCTAGTCCCCCACCCTGAGTAATAGAAATGGAGGGCAACCTAGTCATGGAAAAGATAGGTGAACCCATTGATGAATATTTGGTCCCTAGCATAGATTATGTTGAGTGGTGGGCTACTCAGACTTGTGGGCCTTTAGTAGGCCCGATTAAGGGAGAAGTAAGCTTCTTTTGTTTTGTCTTTATTTATTTATTTTTAATCTCTTTTTTATATATATATCCTTTTTTAAGGTTTGTTGGTTCATTTAATTTTGTTTGTTTGTCTTGCTTTTATTTGTTTCGATCAGGTTGGCACTGGTGTAGATGACCAACCTGGGGTTGCACCCTAGAATGTGGAGGTTCTTGCTCCTACAAGGAGAGGAAGGAAAAGGAAAGCGCCAAGTGAAGGTGCTTCCTTTGAGGCTTTATTAGTGGTACTCCTTGAGATGGTCACAGTGACTAGTGTGAGAGAAAATCATGGGAGCTACCCCTCCCTGAGAGCGTCGTGCTTGAGAAGTGGATTACTCCTCCCTCAATGACCAAGGTATTAATAAAAATATTTTTGTCTCTTTCTTTTGTTAATTTCTTTTAATTAATGTTTTTTATTTGGTTTTACAGGTTTCTCATGATGTCTTCATGGGTGTGCTTCAGTTGCTTGCCTGTTCAAATGCCCTAGTCGGATAGGTTTAGCAAGACAAAGGCAGGGAGCTAGCTTTTCCAAGGGGGAGGTACAAGGCCAGTGTGGTTGAGGTAATCAAATTTATTTTATCATTTTTTTCTTTGTTGAAAACATTCTTCTAACTTGTTTATTTGAATTGGTTTCAGTTGGAGAAGTGTCTCTCTAGAAAGAAGAAGACGACTGGCCAAGGATAGATGAGTATCGAGGTGGCCGTAGAGGCAGGTTAGGAGACTATAGAGAGTACACTAGCTGAGACTGAAGCAGGCACAAGCCTTGATGATGCTAGGGACATCCCCACTACTACAAAGGTTAAGGCAAGTGTTGGTGTGGGGACAACAGAGGGTATACCAACTATCTCAAAGACAGAGATACTACTTCCCTAGGATAAGGGGAAGAGAGTGGATGTATTAGAGGGGGTTGAAAAACCTAGGGTGTGGACGACCTACCAGAGGAAGCTTGTACGACAAAGGTCCTTGAAGGGGTGGTTATCTTAGGTGATCAAGGAAGAGGAAGGAGATCCCCAAAATTAGAGATTCCTTTACTCTCATTTTTGCTAAACCCCCCCCTCTTTTGTATTTTTTTTGTGTAGGACATGTGTTAAACTATGTATATACATGAAGATGAAATGAAATAAATTGGTTTCTTTTTTTTACTTGGTCTTTAGAGTGGTTTATGGTGTGTGTACTAAGTGGGACAGACTAAATGTATATACAAATCTAGAAAATTTACTTAAATATCTATGAAAGTAAGTTTTTTATGTTTTGAAAATGACAAGTTGGACATGGATCCTTGGTTTTAGCGTCGGTACATGCAAGAAAATAAACATAACGTCAAACAAATCCTACTCTTAACCCATAAGCTATTTAAGTATATCTTAGTCTAAAATGAATGTATGCATGAAAATATTTTATTGAAAGAGATCTTATAAGGTTTCCCAGTCTAAACACTTCTTCGATTGTTTAGATCTTGGGAATAGTGACTGGGTTGGGTTACTTAGCTCGATCATACTGACATAGCAGCCACAGTTTAAGCGTTGTCCCCCATCCTAAATATTTGCCAATGTCGGTCCATTAGTGGGTAATGACAGATATAGGGCTTATGATGTTTGTGCAAATGCAAATGTAGTGTCGTATCATATGGACTCATTATAATATGATTATGAAAATCAAACTTATTTTTGCAAAAAAAATTGTTGAATATGAATCTTGGCCCTAATAAATGGTTAAAGCTGGCCTAAATCTAATGTGAACATGTTTTCTATCCTAAGGTGCGAGTTCAATATGGTTCAAATATGAGTATCTCATACTAGCTAATGGTATGCCCTATAGTCTATGTGAACATATGCTTTGAATAAAACAAAAAAGAAAAAATAGTTTAATAACATTCAGATATTATATATTCAAAGGTTAAATAGTGAATCCCCAGTGGAGTCACCAATTTATGGGCATCGTGGAAAGACCCAGGGATCTTCGCGCCCACTTCCGCGGGATGTGAAGCTAGGCACAATGAATACCATCGGCCTCATCTTTTTTGGGAGTCACCACCAACTCTGAGTTTTATAGATGGAGTTGGGCATCTGCCTCCTTTCCTGAGGGAAATGAGGGGTTTTGGCTTTGCAGCCTGGGTTAGGGCTGTAGGCCTAAGATGACTCTTAAACTAGGGTGGCTCATCTGACCTTACAATACCTTAATGATATTCAACAAAAAATTTTATTTTTAAAATTAGATTTTGGTCATTTTCTGTCAGTACGCTTGATCTTTTGGTTTGCCTAAACTTTCACAGGTGCACTAGTCTAGATTGACCCCACTTTATTATTCCAGTGAACATTGTATTCTAGATTTATTTCCTAAGCCAATTAAGAGGTCCTACAAGTCTTTTACAAACTTCTGGACACCTAGGAGCAAAAGGGTAGAAATGTCTAGGAGGGTAAACCTAATCTCAAGCTATACGCTTGATCTTTCACAGTAGTGAAAGTTCAAGCGCAGTGTTCCCAACAGACCCTTTTCTATCTTTTTAGTAAGTTCAGGGACTTAAAGTTCTTCTTTGAGTCTTTTTAAGGGTGCACCCATCCTTGTTAACGGCTAGACATAGAGGAATAGAAGAATGGCCCCTTTAGGTCAGTACACCTGATCTTAGGCTGTATGCCTAACTTCTGATATGCCTTATCTTTCACAGTAGTGAA
Source organism: Platanus orientalis (assembly GCA_025762735.1). NCBI lineage: Eukaryota > Viridiplantae > Streptophyta > Magnoliopsida > Proteales > Platanaceae > Platanus > Platanus orientalis. The sequence continues at coordinate 24,471 of JAOXJP010084185.1, read as the reverse complement.
AGTTCAGGCATACTAGTTCTGAGTCAAAAACCAACAGCTTGTTTTCTTAGTTTTTGAGCCACTAAATGGGGTCCCCTAGGCCTAGAATTTTTTAGGGGGATAGGGAGATATCCTAGAGAGTCCCCTAAGAAATCCTAACCCCTTTAAACAAGAGAAAATCTTCTTTTTATTTTTTAAAAGGGGCGGGTTAAGTGCCAAATAGCACTGTACCCTAAAAAATCAGTGGGTTGTGGGACCAATTACAGGGGCTACACCCATAAGGTTGAGACCAAACATAACATGTTATGAAACTACTGCACAAAATTGAGAGCAAAACAATAAACTTATAAGAAGTTATTTAGCAAATAAATAGAATGACTAGAATAATGTAAAGTAAAAATAGCAAAAAAAATAATTCAATTAAAATTAAAGAAAAATTATGAAACTATAAATAAATGAGTTAAAAAAATTGATTTAGTTGTATAAATTAGTTAACTAAAGAATAGAACAAGAATGACTTAAAAATATATTTTATAGATGGAATGAAAATTCCTTACTCTGTCTGGATAGTGTATAAACACACTTGTTCAGAAGGTAAGGAGGGTCCACTTCAGGGGTTAAATAGGGTCATTTGAGGCTCAAATTTGGTGAGCTATAAAGTCACTATGACAGTGAATCCTAGCCAAAATTTGAGCTCTAGATTCCATGTATTAAGAGATTTATGGTCCTTACACCATTACTGTCTCCCCTATGTCCCACCATAGAGCCATTCCAATGGATTCAGAGGTGGGTTGTCAACCGCATGAGGGGTTTAAGGAGACAAGAAAAAAAAAAAAAGGGAGGGACCATAGAGCCTTTCTTTCTTTCTCTTTTTCTTTTCTCTTCTCTTTCTTTTCTTTCTTTCTTAGGAATTTTCTCATTCAAAAAATTTTCTCCCTCTCTATGGCCGAAATGGGAGGGGGGTTTCTAGGTGGGGACCAAGGGATAGGGCCCATAGGGTAGATGTCATGGGTAACATGGGGTGTAGGCCCCACTAGAAATGAGTGGTGAAGGGTAGTGGTGAGGTGGAGGATAAGATGGAGTGTTCTCCACCACAAGAAGGGGGGAGGTGGCAAAAGGGACAGGTGTGCGGCTGCTATAAGGAGGTGGGGCCAAGTGGTGTGGGGAAGGAGGTGGATAAGGTGGTGGAGAGAAGGAGGTGGGAATTTGTGGTGGAGGTGAGGAGGTGGGTAAGGGTATATGGGTGATGGTAGTGGGCCTTAAGGTCTCAGCCCTTTATTTGGAATATTCCAAATGAGGGATTTATATCTTAAGTACTTTTTAGGGTATTTTAGAAAAAAAAATAGGCTTTTTTGAAAAGCAATGATTACTTTTATTCAAAAATATCAATGGTTTTTTCAAGTTTGGCTTATTTACTGTTTGGGTGTGCTTTCTGGATTATATAACTTTGAATGTTTCAAGGTTTGTGAGTTTTCTACATCTCCCAAATGTTCTGATCGTAATGCAATTGCTGGAATTGGATTAGGGGAGGGGTAGGTAGGTCAAAACTGACTCTAAATGGCTCTGAAATGAATCGTACCTGTGTAGAAAGGGAAAAATGGTAAAATTAGTTTTTGAAATCTTGATATGAGAAGATGGCCTTCAAAATTTCTAAGACACAGGCTTTGATTATTCGCGAAACCAATACCCGAGTTAGAATTTAAGTTTGAAACCCAAATTTGTCCTATACCAAACTTCCTATGGAATTAAGACAGGTTTTTCCTAGGTCTTAGATGTAAACATTAGGGACTATGACATTTTAAATCTTAGAACTATGAGTTTACAGGACCTGACAAGCTAACAATCAATTCCCAGTGAATTTTTTTGGGGCTCCTGAAGGAAGGTCACTTAGACAAAAAGTACGGCCTGGATTTGTGAAGAACTAGACAATTGGGTTGTGCTTAATCTGTGGATTGACTTATCTACTAGGGTGTTTATCAAAGATCTAAAGAAATAGGCTTGACCTTGACGGATTTGGATTCCTAGAGAGTTCTAGGAGGTTTACGGAGTGTCCAATGTTGTAAAAAGTGGTTCTGTTATAATTTGAGAGAGAATGGGGTGATCAAGGCATACTGGGTTTCTTAGAAGTTTTGATGTGAGTTTTCTTAAGAGATCTTATGCTTGTCAAGATGGGGTCATTGATTAGCTGAGTTTCTAATCTATAATAAACTTTCAGAGGTTTACCGAAGATCCATCACTTGCTATAAAATGATTGGGCTTGTTCTAGGGAGATTGGGGAAATTGGTGTACAATGGTCCTAGAAATACTTGAGTTTGATGGCTAGCCTTGAATTCTTAGGAAATACAGAGAATCTACCTCTGGCTGATCTAAATTTGGCTGTTTAAAGGTCTTTCAAGGACCTGTAGAAGGTTAAATATGACCAAAATTATCCTTTAAGGGTTTAGGGAAATATTGAGACTTTGGGGTTTTTAGGTTTTTGGATATCTTTGTCCTTGAGGTATCTTTGAAGATAATTAGGATGTGAGGGTATAGGACTTGATTTGGAACCATTTGGATGACGGGGCAATGTCTAAGGTTTACCAAGGGTCTAATTTTAAGAGAAATGATGAATTTTGAAGTTATAGAGGTAAAATGGTAATTTCCCTAGCCTTTTATGCTTAAATGTTGAAAGGCTTATGAAGGCTAGGGAGTCTTGGACAAACTAAGTCCAACATCCTATAGTTGAGATTTTTAAAGGTGTAGGGGTAAAATGGTAATTTGATAGCCTTTTGATGCTTCAATGTTGGAAGGCTTATGAAGGCCGAGGAGTCTTGAAGAAACTAAGTCCAATAGCCTGTTGTTGAGATTTTTAAAGGTGTAGAGGTAAAATGGTAATTTGCTAGCCTTTGAATGCTTCAATGTCGGAAGGTTTATAAAGGTTAGAAAATTCAAGATGAAATGGAGCTGCTGGATTAAAACTTAGATGCTCAAAGTCTGAGAGTGCCTTTTTGGGGGAAAGTAGGGTTTAGCATGGCTAATCTTTGGATAGAGTTTGGACATCATTATTGCACTTGCGACTAGAGTATCCATTGGGAATGCCTGACTATCTAAAGTTCAAGGGTGTCTAGACTTAGGCTCTATTCCATGTTGTGACGAACTCATCTGATTCCATTAATTGACCTAAGTCAAAATTTGGGTGTTGATAGTGAGCAAGTAGTTAGGTTTTTTTATATTGACCTAGGTTGTACTAGTACATAAATGAAATATACCTATGCTCAATGGTGAGCTTTAGAAGAGTGGACATAGGTCCTAGTATGGAACCACTATAAATCTCTTGTTGGGATTGAGTGTGTGATTGTGTGTCTCTTTACTTTGATGCTTATTACTCTCTTACATCTTACTTGTTTAATGAAATACTTGAGTAGACACCTTGCAACACACACACTTGACCTAAATTAACAAGACAAACAATTTAAAATCAATCCCAAGATTTGCAAAAAGGGGTAACCAAAACATTAGATATCATATTCATCTCCCTCATGATAACTTTAGTGCAATTTCAGTGGGGATCTAACTCTAGCCATAAAAATAGGCTTGACCTTGGCTTTGAAGTGGGACAAAGACCTGGGCTTGTGACAAAGGAGGAGTTTATGAAGAGGATGATGAACATATGGTAGGGGACAATTGTAAAATTGAATTCTAAGGTGCTGATACAAAACATAACTCTCATGTTTTGTGAAGTACAGGTTCAAACTGCTCATAAAACTGATACCCAAATCAGAATCAACACTCAAAACCCTATTTTGACAAGAGTCAAAACTTTAGTAGGACTAGAACTAGAATCCACTAAGCATTTCATGGAAAATTTGGTGGTGATAGAGTAGTGAAGGCCTTAGAGTCACAGAGACATGATTTGACAGGTTGGCAATTAGGTTTCGGAGGAATCTCTAGGAGATTTTTGAAGGGGGTCACTTAGTGGAAAAACACAACCTTAACCTGTGGAGGAATGAGGAATGGGGATAGGTTGGGGCTATAATTGACTTTATCTAAGAGATAGTCTTTGAAATACATGAAAAAACCTGAGAAAATGGACCTAACCTTGATTCCGAGGGAACTCCCAAGGGTTCACCAAGTGTCAAAGCTAGTTAGGGGTGTTTTAACTTGATTGAGAGAGAATGAGGTGATTAGAGCATGTCAAGTCTTCTAATTACATGATCTGGGGAGACAGTCATTTGAGGGTATTGGTGCTTCCAAGAGATGGCCTCTGATCAACTAAATTTTAGATCTTTGAAGCATTTTCAAGAGCCTATTGAAGGTCTGTCACCTACTAAAAATGCTTGAACTTGATTTAGAGAAATTGAGGAAATTGGGATAGGGGGAGTCTACCAATGAATTTAGTTGAGAGATAGCTTTGAAGTCTTGGCAAAATATGATAAATGACGACTGACTATTCAAAATTTGGATGTCCAGGGAGCTCTCAAGAGCTCACCGAGGTTCCAATATAAACCAAAATGTCCTGATATTTTGAGGGAATTAAGAAATTATTGGGTGTTGGGTTCGCTGAGCTCCTATCTTGTTAGGCGACTTTTTGAAGATGATTAAGATTGGGGGTGTAGGATTTGACCTGGTATCTTTTATGTGATGGGAGAAGCTCTAAGGACTTACCAAGGGTCCAAATTTGAGGAAAATGAGTTATTTTGAGAGTATAAGGGAAAATGGTAATTTCTTAGCATGAGATGCTTCATTGTGAGAAGGCTTTTGAAGGATAAAGAATTCTAAAGAAAATGAGGTTGATAGTTTGGAGTTTAGACCCTTGTCGTTTTGTTGGTGCTTCTTGGAAAATTAAGGTTTGGTTGGGAAAGATGAACTTGATTGTCCTTGAGTAGGGTTTTACCCATGGCTTGAGGTTGACATTGAATTTCGCGACCAAAGTGTGTATAGGGGATTTCTAACCACCTAGAGTCTAGGTCTGGTCTTGGTGATTAGGGTTTAGGGGATTTCGGGTTTTGGCCTATTTTTTATAAACTGGGGTAGCCCAGAGTCTGGTTTCACATTCTTCTTTGATGAATTTGCTTAGCTTCATTAATTAACCCAAGTCAAAATTTAGGTGTTGATAGAGGAGCTACCCCCTATCCTGTTGTTGTGCATTGATTGAGTAGGGTTTCCATGGAGGCTCTTAGTTCAGCTATGACTACCTTCTGTGCCTATAGATCTCTTGCACTCGACAAGACATTAGTCACTAGCATATTCTACACTCGGGGAGCACCATCATCTTGTGCATTAATAAGAGGTGGATTTAAGGTATTGCCTTGGTTTTCAGCTGCAATCTATAGATGTTGAGTTGCAGAAGTTACATTGACTGCAATAGTTGGTCCAGATGCTATATCAATATTCGCTCTAGCCTACCATCCCATAGGGGAATATCATGGTGGTTCACCAGTAGATCTCCTTGTTAGCCTAGAACTTGCCACCAACCAACTCCTAGTCATCATGCTAGCACTATAAATGGTAGATGGTCTTATCTTGGAAGATCTCGGAGTTTCCTCAAGAACTTCTTTTTATGCCCTATTTGTGATCATTGTAGCTCAGTATTGGCCCTTGGGTCCAAAAATCTTCCCCTTTCCAACATATGGTGTGTACCCTATACTTCCCTTGGTATATGAAGGCAAGGATGGATCTGACTTATGCAAATGTGCCAAGGGTGGAAGTGCATTGATAGGGATACCCCCATTCTCTAGTTGAGTAAAAAGGGTCTTCCGGATCTTAGCACTTCTTCTTTTTGCAATATTTCTTCTTCATCTTTGTTCGGGAGAAAAAGTTATCTTTTTCTAGGATATGTCACTATCCATGAATTTCCTTAAAGGTTAAAACCTTGTGAGAGCATTGAATTTCTAAACTCTACGTTGGTCTGAGCCTAGCATTGTATGTGTAATGCACGGAGAGTCTAGGTAGTAAATGTATCAATCTTTTGTTCTTTCTAGAACTTCCTTTAAACCATGGTCATGGTTCCCTTTTTATTAAGTCCAATTTTATGTTCATAATTCTTTCTTTTCTGTAAAACTAGAGTGTCCATGTCATTGTATAAGTTACTGGTTGTAAAGGGGTATTATGTGTAATTTCATGACATTTTGTGGGTCCTAGGGGATTTTCTGGCATTCTATCTAGCAATGGAGCCTTAGCTTGTGAAGGAGCATGGCTTCACAAAGGGTTCCTGCTTTGCGATGGATGATTGGCTCACAAAGAGTTGGTGCCTTGCGATGAAATATTGTCTTGCAAAGGAGCTTTGGTTCATGATGTCATGTTTCCTTCTTCTACAACTTTGGTTTACGAAGAAGCTTTGGTTTGCGAAGGGACATTGGCTTGAGATGGAGCTTTGGCTCATAGTGTAGCAATAGTCTCTTGGGTTTGTGAAGGAGTATGGCTTCGTAATGATGCCTTGGTTCGTGAAGGGCTGGTGCTTCATGATGGCAGCTTGCTTTGTGATGGAAGATTGATTCGTGATGGAGGTCTCTTCACGATGACCTTGGGATCCCTATTTTCCCCCAGATTACAGATCTTCTGCATGTGGGTTCAATGCAGACTTTCGTACTGACATCATGTATGATTTTTCAAACTTGTTAATCTACATTTTCCCAAAAATTTGGATAGAGATTCCCCTTGGTTTGTAAGAAACCTAAAGGGGAAAAAACAATCTTAACGTTGTTAGCAACATGAGTTTTGTTTCTAGCAGCCGCACTGGCCTCCAAGGGTGTGAGCAAGACTATTTTCAAAGCTAAGGATTGCAAGGCAGTTGCTCCTCTAAGAAAGGTGCTAACAACCTTAGCTGTAAAAGATTGTAATGGCACGACTGCATCTCCTCTAAGGAGAGGGCATGCCAAAGAGACCATAGCAATGATTAGACTTAGTGCTGTGGAAACCACTTTAGCCCATGTATTTGGTCCCATAGTTACTTATGGGGCAGCAACAAAGGTTCTCATGGTTACAAACTTACCAAGATTTCTGAAAATATGTCAGAAAGCTTGTTAATACAATAGAACAAGAAGGAAGATGAGAGGAAAGTGAAGTCCTACTGGGCATGCTAGAAATTTGTAACAGCAAATTTTGTTGCCTTTAAAGAACAATGAATATTTGATATTCAAATTACCTAACCTTTAGAGGGTTGGTTTATTATTTTATGTGGGGGACTATTACTTCAAAATCTTGAAAATTCTTGTTAATTACTACTGCGTATGGGCGAAAAACCTCTAATTAACTTCAAGTTTCACAGATTGTAAACAAGCAAGAGTTGTATAAATAAATAAGAAGTGGAAGAGAATAAGAAGAAGAAGAAAATGAAACTTTGATTCTATTACTTCTCTAAAATTACAAGACTTACTTCAATATCAATGATAAACTTTACACCAATCTTACATGGCTATGAGTATCTTCAAGACAAGCTTCCCTAATATCTTCTTGAAAGGATTTTGTAGAGGTTTAATGGACTTGCTTCTTTCCAGAAGAGAGAGATGCCTGTTGTATGACAAAACTCGAAGAGGATGGAGAAGATGATACTTCAACTTACCAAAAAAGTTGAGAGCAAGAACTTGACAACTTGAGACCTTTATGATAGCAATAGAAAAATACTAAAGAGTGTATAGAGTACTGATTTCATGTTCTTTGCTAGTTTATATAGATGCATAAACGAGTTGAGTTAGAGTCCATATGAGAGACAACTTCCTCATTGCATTAAGAGTCACTTCTTTGAGTGAGAATGCACTATTAATCCTCAATCTTGGGCATATTGGGGCTTCTTTGATTCAAGATTGTGCCTTCATTAGTCTTCTGGATGTTCAGGGAGTCTATATATGTCATGGTTGTGCAAAACAACCTTCATTGAAAAAGTTGGAGTTGGATTCCAATTCCTAGTTCCGTGGAGGGCAAATGACATTTCACTTCATTCACGAGTAACTTTGCCTTGTGTGATTGATAAGGCTTAGTCTCAATTGCACACATAAATATAGTAGTAAATGACATGTTTAGATATCAATCACATAGATTTTCATGGTTCGCGATTGACATGCCTTCTTTTAATCATGAAAAGTCAATTTCAAACGGTGTGACCTACAGTAAAGAGGGAGACATGCTAATAAATTTCCTAAAGGATTTTTTAATTAAATTATTTTACTTAGATTATGTGTATAATAAATAAAGTAATGAAATAAACAAATAAGAAATGCACAAGAGTCATAACCACAACACAAAAATTTATTGTGGTTCGGCACTCCAGGCCCACATCCACTTTCAAACAGGCTCACCCCTAAGCCTATTAATTTTTATTAATAGTTCTTATTAAATATTACAAGAAAAATTAATTAAACCCAAAACATTCACTTACAAGTTCCATAGAATCCACTCCTTTATAAGTACACTCCTAGTGGCTTCAATGGGCACATTTCATCTAATTACTTTGGTAGACAATTCACACAATCACACTTGACTCTGGCAAGTGCAATGAGAATCTGCCTCCAGTGACTCTAGTAAAGGCTGCAAACTTTGAATGAAGTTGTGAAGGATGTAGACATCCTCCCTTGATTCGGGTTACCTCTTTGTAGGCCAAATTTGACTATGGAATCCACCCTTTAAGCTTTAAATGAATTAACTGTAGGTTTAAGAATCTTAACTCACAACCTTGAACATGATTTAACTATAATAACAACTCTCAAGGTCTTAGGCTAAATAGAATTTTAACTCATATGCTCTCATGATCTTACATAGGCTTGATTTCACAAGAATTTTACAATGGGATCATTCATTCATATATATATATATATATATATATATATATAGTCCCTTATTTAAGTGAAAAACCAAGCTCTAGAAGCCCCCAACAACTCTTTTACAACATTAAAAAATAGAGCCATTTGGAACTAGCCATTATAAAATATTTTCAAATCTACTGTTGGTGATCGATCTCCAACATAGTGATCAATCACGTGGTAATCAATCATGAAGTCTGTACATTGCTCTTAGGTTTTTCAATTTGGTGGAAAATTTTCTTCGGTGATCGATCACAAAGTATGTTGATCAATCATGTGGTGATTGATCACCAAGTCTGATTTTTGAATTTTTTTATTTTCCTATTTTAGCAATATGTCAGATTGTGTGTAGGGCCCTTTCAAGGTTTGGGTGACCCATTTTGAAGCCATTCAAAATTCACCTAAGTTTAGGTCCATACCTAAACACTCACTTAAAAACCTTTACCAATATTACCTTTGGATTTGACTTTAGAGTTCAATGTTAGCTTCTTGAGGTAGCTTGTAGTTGAGACTTCATGAGATCTTCAACTTTGGCTTGAGTCTTTTGTTTTTAGTGGTCTTCCGGCATTAAGTTCTTCTTGAAGTACCACCCAGATGACTTGTATGACTTTTGTACATTTTACAATATAAAGCATACATGTAAGATCAACAGACTAACCCCCAAGCCAACACTACATGTGCATACATCAATTTTGGAAGGGAATTAATAATACAAAATATACCTAACACAGGTTGCTTCCAGATCGCATTAAATAACTCCCATTCTCCTTCTTCCCTGCACTTGGTCTTGCTTTCTTTTCATCTTTTTCTTCAATCTTTATCTTCTTAATATCCTTTATGTGATTATGAGGTTTTACTTTTGGCTCATGAGAGTTTAGATTGGCTAAATGGAATAAGAATAATTCCTTAAAATGTTGGCACAAGACTTACAACTAGTGGATAGACTGGTTGGCATAAGTTCAACCCTATTACAACCATCTATGGGAGGAATTAGGGATTAGAGAGTGTATCCTCCTCTCTAAATTTATCATGCCCACGAACCGAGAAATTATGGTCGTAGCTGCTTATGTTTGGTCCAGTTCTTCCAATTACTTCCACCTCAGTTGCAACCTAATGTCCCTATCCTTATTGGATGTTTCTTCCTTAACGCTTCTCCCTCCTCATGGAGAAGTCATATTGGTAGATCTTTTCCCCACTTCATCTGATCCTACTTTTGACCTTGCTAATATGAGAGAATATTTCAATAGGTTTATTATCAAAGAAAAGATGGATACATATACTGTTTCCCTCCAAGAACTTAGTGTTTTTCTTCTTTATTGGTTTTGTAGGTATATCATGTGTCCTCTTTCTAGTTGCATGATGAAGGAATATAGTTTAGTTGCTACTGCTTTGGCAAGAGGTAGGAAATTAGCTTTGGGCCCTTTCTTTCTTGCCCACCTGTATAGAAGTTTAAACAATCTAGACCAAACGAATCTCAGCAGTGCTACTGGTCCTGTCTAGTTTTACAACTATGGTTATATGAGTATTTTCCTTATCTCAATGCTTGTACTGCTAGACCTCCTCCTGAACAAGATTGTCTATCTTATGGCTGAATATGGGTAATAGCTAGGCCACATTTCCTCCCTTTCAAGAAAGGTTTTGAGTTCTTCCAAGATCCTTTAGTAGATAGAGATGATTTGTTGTTTTGTTCCTTTATCTTTCGTCAATATGGTTCTCCCTAGTATATTGGAAACATCTATGATTTTCCTTCTCCTGCTGATCAAAAAATTTTCAATGAAGTTTGGTGCTTCTACCTTACTCCTAGTGGCTTCATTTTGGAGGAATTCATGATCAATTGAACCAAAAGCCTGGGTTCAAATTTTATGCACCCTACCAAATTTCCTGTTAATTTGGTTTTTTTTCCAATTGGTTCCAATTCCTCCATTTTTCTTAACTAAGAATACTCCTCGTCTCAGAATATTAGCTACCCCTAGACATTTTTTTTGTGTGTTGAGTGACTTGAATAAGGCTCTCAGTTCTTTCGTAATGACTGATGTTCCCCAAAATCCTTCCTTTATAGTGAGTAAATATAAAAAGTGGCCGAAGAAATATTTTTGTAGCCACATTCTTCCATCATATTTTGAGCAAAACATCTCAAGACTCAGCTGCATGCCAATCTCTCCTGACAGTGAATCTATCCCCATGAATCCTAAACTATCCACTTCCTTCATAAATCCTCCTATGGCTAATTCCAAACCTCTCCCTCTTACTTTTGTTTCTCAACTTCCTCCAAAAATATCTTCTAAGACTTCAAAAAAGAAATGTTCAAGAGCCAAAAGCTAAGGAGGCTATCTTGAAATTCTCTAAGAGTAAAGATCTAAGAGTAAAGATAAAACCTTTATGTGAATACTCATTATTTAATGATTAAAAATACGAAAGATTTTATAAAACAAAATGGAACCCCTTTGACACTGAGGATTAAGCTAAAAACAAAGGAGGTCTAGATTAGCCACTATGAAGGAAAAAACTTGAGGATGAGTGTATGCAAAAATTCCTAAGGCAGGAACTCCAAGGGAGAATAAAGATGCATATCTACTGCTTTTTCGGTTGGTTCTTTCCAAAGGTTCCCACAACTCTTTTTGGTGTAGCAAACCCAGTTATTCTTCCTCAAAAACTTGTAAGAGTAAAATTTGAAGGAAAATATTCTTCTGATTCTCATCCTATCTTAGAGGCTGGGATTGTGTCAATACGGAATGACTCATTCTTTTCTTGGTGAAAGAAGTAAGCCATTATTTTTTTATGTCTAAAATTATTTCATCTCTTCTTTACTGACTTTCCATCTCCTTGTTTTTCCAATAAGTAAGGCTTAGCCTTTACTTGGTACACATTTATCATTATTGTTAGCCAAAGAACCTCTTCCTTTGGACACAAAGTCAAATTCGGAGGATTTTGAGCCTTTAAGCAAAAGGGGATGACACTTGGTGAAACAAAAGGATCTGCCTTCATCAACTTCAGTTCCTTCATCAATCTCATGTAGAACCATACAAACTTCATTTTAGACGAAGAATCTTGAAGAATTATTAGATTTGACAGAGGAAGAGGGCTCATCCGGCCATCCTAAAGAAGCGTCAGTTGTAGTTCTACCATTTGGGCCATTTCCTTTGAATCCTTCAAAAGAGACTCCTCTATTAGAGCCTGTTAGCCCCATTTCTCACATTCATAGTGCTTTTAATCCATATCCAGGGTTACCTGTTCTTCCTGTAGAGGAAATTTCTTAGCTAGTCACTCAAATGTCTGAGATGGCTAAAGTTCCTTCTTTCCTTGATGATGATTTGGAGTCTATTTTGAAGGATTTGATCAGAGATTATTCTAAAGAGTTTGTAGGGTAGGATATTGTTGTTTCTTCCTCTTTCACAAGTTTACCTTCTGATCGTGATGTTTGGCTTCATCAAATCAAAGAACACATCTATTTTTGCATCAACATAGGTTATTCCAAAGTTATTCTTCTTAGGAACCAGCGATCTATGAAAGAAGTGATTCAAAAACAATTTAATATTTCTTCAAATCCTGAAGACTCTGTTCACAAATTGGTTGTTCAACTTTCCTCTGTGTTGTCTACTTCCAAATATTAGGAAAGAAGTACTTTCGACTTAAATCAGATTAAGAACCTATCAGTGAGGGACTCACAAATTACTGCCCGTATTTTGGAGTTTCAACAGGCAGTTAATTCATTCAACACTGAGCACAAATCAGTTTTCCTAAAAATTACTGAAGCAGAGGAAGAAATCCGATCTATTGAAGCCAAAATTCATAGGCTGAAAGCTAAGAAGATAGCCAAGTGGGAGGAATTGATGCTGATAAGACGAGGATGAAGGAATTTGAGGGAAAGAGAAATGTTCAAAGGGTGATATGATGGCCTCTCTCATGAAGAAGAAGAAAGTGACAAGAGAGTTGAAGGAAATGAAAGGCAAGAAGCAAGAATTTTCTGACCACTTAATCCATATTCTTTCGTCATGGTCTAATACTAAAAAAAATTAAAGAAAATTTCTAACTTAGATGGCAATGGGCCATTTTGAACAATCTTTTCATATTTTTTGTTTGACGATGCATGGACCATTCTCTTTGCATTGTTATGTTTCAATGTTTGAATTTTTATTTGGCCATTGGTCTAAATACTTTGTATTTTTATGATTTTTTTATATATGCTAATCCCTCTTTATCTTGAAATACTTCTAATATTTTCATGTAGGATTAGTTTGGCAAAATTATGGCATATTTTAGTCTGTATTAAAGTCTTGGTTTCCAAATTAATGGGGAAATATTTTTTTCAAATATTGCCTTTTAATTTCTCTCTTCATTACTAAACCATCTATTTCTTGTAGGATGTAAGCTCCTCCTAGGAGAATTTGAAATATTTTGTATGGTCCTTCCCAGATAGAAGAACATTTTCAATAGACATGATCCTTTGTGCCTAACGGAAAAATTGTCTTCCATACTAGCTCTCCCTCTTCGAAGGTTTCTTTTTGCCTTTTTATTGTAAGCCCTAGTTACTTTTTACTCTCTTTTTTTCTTTTATAATGTCTACGGCTCTCAATCTTGCCTCATATACATCTTTTAATTCCAGTATCATGGCTTCACTAAATTCTTCCATGCTTAGTTTTTCTTGAAATACTGTCCTTCTTGAATGAACTACAATTTCCATTGGCAATATAGCATCATGCCCATATGTTAGGGTATATGGACTAGTTCCAGTACTTGTCCTCTTTGATGTATTATAGGCCTGAAGAATTTAATGCCATGATCTAGGTTTTTCTTAACAAATATTTAAGTATTTTGTTGGAAGATTGGGCTTGACCATTAGCTTGAGCATAATAGGTGTTGAATATAACATTTGGATACTGAAAACTTCCATAATTGTTTTACATCTTGGCCTGTGAACACCATTTCATATCAGCAGTAATAGATTTAGGGATGCCAAATCAATAGACAACGTTTTCATTTATAAATTGGATTATGTGGCTTTAATTACTTCCTTCAAAGGTCTTGCTTCCACCCATTTAGTGAAGTAATTAGTAGCCACAATAACGTAGCCATGCATTTGAGAAGAGATTAGATTGATTTTGTCTATTAAATCCTTTGTCCATCCTTTAAAAGGTTAAGGTTTTACAATGGGGTGTAGTTTTATCGCAAGTATTTGCTCTATAGGTCCATGTCTTTGGCATTGCTGGTAGGATTTTGCATGACTTGCACAATCTACCATAATAGTTGGCTAGTAATAACCATATCTTCTTAATAGCCATCTCATTTTTATTCCTTCTTGATGTGCTCCACAAAATCCTTTGTGTACCTGAGCCACAACTTCTTTTATTTCTTCTTTCACAAGGCACCTAAAAAGTTAGCTATCAAAACCCTTTCTATATAGTTGATCTTCTAGTAACACATAATTCATTGCTAAAATCTTACTCCTTTCTCATCTTTTTGCTTAGATCTTTCAGATATTGCATTAATAGAGTCCTCTAGTCCATTTGTTATAATTCAAGAGAAAAAAGATCAATACTTCTTTCTTTCTCCTTTCCTGAAGCCAAAAGTCTTTTAACCACTTCTATTGTCCTCTGTCTCTCATCACAAGCTATTGTTAACCCTGATGCAATCTGGGCCATTTCATTGGCCATATTATTCTCATTACATGGTAGAAACTTCAATGTTACATCATCAAATATTTCTAGGATTTGAATAGCTCTTGTATAATATGATGTTAGGGTCCAGCTATTACACCTATATTCTCCAGTTAGTTGTTTTATAACTAGGAATCCTCAGTTATTTCTACTACTCTTACACCTAATTGTAGAAGGATTTTGAGGCCTATAATCAAAGCCTCATACTCAGTTTGGTTGTTGGTGTATTCAAAATCCAATTGAAATGTGTACTCCAACTCTTTTTCAGATCGAGGAATTATAGCAATTCCTGCTCTAAAAGAACTTTTTGTATTTGAACCATCAAACTACAATTGTCATGGGGTATGTTTGATGGTGGGGATCTCAAAATATTCCTTTGTAGCCATTTCATCTACCTTCTGGGGATGATCGGCTAATAAATCTGCCAAGGCTTGACCCTTAACAACCTTTTGAGGAACATATTGAATACAATATTAGGATAAAGCTAGAATCCACTACAAATTCTTCTAGGAAGAATTGTCCTAGACAATATATATTTCATCACATCTGTCCTAGATATCAAATATACCATATTTGCCAACAAATAGTATCTCAACTTTATTATTGGGAAATACAAAGTCAAACATAATTTTTCTATAGGGGTATAATGCCTTTTAGCATCATTCAATGTCCTACTTAAATAATACACAACCTATTCTTTTCCTTCATCATTTTCTTGTGCCAAAAAGGTTTCTATGGATTCTTTAACGGCTGATATATATAGTTTAAGTGGTTACCCTTATTACGGAGGAATTAATACTGGTGGCATTGATAAATATCTTTTAATTTCTTCTAATGCTTGTTGATGCTCTTCTCTCCATATAAATTCTTCCTCTTGCTTCATTTTGATCAGGGGAGAAAATACTTTCATTTTGTTAGTGAAATTAGAGATAAACCGCTAAAGGAAGTTGATTTAGCCTAAGAAACATTGTAATTCATTCTTGTTTCTTGGCGGTTCCACATCTTTAATTGCTTTGACTTTGTTTTTATCTATTTCAATTCCTCTCTAATGCACCAGGAATCTAAGGAAATTTCTTGTAGACACACCAAAGGCAAACTTAAGAGGATTCATCTTCAAATTATATTTCTTCATTCTTTTGAAGGTTAATCTCAGTTCCTTTGTATGTTCACCTTTAAATTTTGATTTAACTAGTACATCATCAATATATACCTTTAAAAATTGGTCAATCATGTCATGAAATATAACATTCATAGCTCTCTGGTAAGTGGCTTTAGCATTTTTTAATCCAAATTGTATGACCTTCTAGGCATACGTGCCTAAAGCGTAGGACATCTAAATTCCATTAAATTCACTTCTTTTTATGCCACATAAATCTAGTTGTAGCCAGAATAGGTATCTACAAAAAAAAGTATTTTATGACGTGCTACACCATCTGTCAGCACCCAAATTTTGACTTAGGTCCGTTGATAGCATAAGGACAGCATAACAGCATTCATGCATCAAGACCCTAAGCACTCTTGGTTTAGGAAGAGCAAATCTGGACCCTAGGAGGTTAGACATTCCCAAAGAACCAATCAAAGCACCTTATTACAGTCCAAATGCACCATTTTAGGTCAAACACTAATCCTTCACAGAAACATCAATAGGACTTTGAGGGTCCACATTTGAGAGCCCCATCCATGTTATCAACATGTTTTCCATCCTCTGTAAGTCTTTTTCCAGCAAAGCATCACTGGTGGAAAAATTATTATTTTGCTCATTTGCCTTCAAAGGACCAGAACTCTCCATCTACCACTCAGATCATAGAATTTCTCTCGCTTATATAATCCTTCTTGTCAAGAAGCATCAAAGGCAAAGAATTCTCATTTTCACTTTTTTTTACTCGTGAGCAAAAAATTATCATTTAACCCTTTCCACCTTAAAGAATTTACCCATAGACCCTTAAAGGATCCCCAAAGCTTCTTTCGTTATCCGAATGGTGTAATTTCAGATCCTATGTATCTCTACTTTTCCCAATTCTGAGGAACTCAACACAGAACAAATATTGCTCGAGACTGGCAATAGCCAATTTTTCAACTTATGATAACCCTAACCAAGAAATGACCTTTGTAAGAGCTCTTAAAAATTCATCCGATCTCCGAATCTAGAAAGGTCGATTGCCATATCTCGACATCGACCTTAGCTTTAAATCTTTAGGTTTGAGAAAAGGATTTCAAAATCTCAAACTTTTTTGAAATCTGAAATCTTCCCCCAAGAGGTCAAAAAGTTGTTTGTTGTATTTTGCTCACATGAAGCCAAAATATTCTCTAGACCTCCAAATCATGATCAATTGGTATCCATTTCTCTGAAATCACAAGGCCTTCAAAAAACTGTCAAAAGAGCGCAAACTTTGGAAAAACTTATCTACTCAGATTCTCTCAAATACTCCAAAAAAATAAATTAGGTCAAAAAATTGGGTGCTCAACCAACTCCCAAGAGTTCATCCAAATTCAAAAATTTAGTCTGTCAGTGGCCACCCCATAGTAAATTCAGGGCCTCCAGACTATCAAATTTTCACTGGATTACAAAAACCCTATAGCCCAAGCTATCATTTTTGCTTAAGCCAAGATAAAACACTTTTTGTCTATATTTAACATGTAGAATGCCCTAAAAAATTCTCTTGGACTCAAAATGTAGCAAGGTCAAGCCCATTTTCTTAGTTCCACCCCTACCCTCGAAAGATCATTTCATAACTCGAACATTAGAGAATGTCTGATAGCTTAATTCCATTAGCCTTTAGGCAGCTACAAAAATTCAATCTGTCCAAGTGATGTTGCTTAAAAAATCCTCTAGTAAATGCCTAGGAATCCAGTAGCCAATCTGTCAATTCTTATAGCTCTGGGACTCCCCAAGATTCAAATCCCCTAAATATGTCCTATAATAGTGATTTACAGAAAATTAGTAGCATTTCCAGTCTAATGATCTCTAACTACCCAAAAAGGGTTTTTCGACCTAGTTTTCTGCTCAGCCATCAAAATTCAGTATAGTCAAAGGCTATGGCTCACTTGGACCAGGGAACATCTTCCACCTGACAATTTCTAGGATCAATTTTACCATCTTTTCCTTTCAAAGTATATATGAAAGTTTTCAAGTAAAAAAACCTTGATTTTACCCCCTTTGCCCTTATCGTAATTTGGTTCTGACTGATCTAGCGCAATCAGAATATCTGTGACTTTAAAAAAGGACACTGAGTTAGCCAACTTCTGAGCTTGAGAGCTTGCGAAGCTTGATGGAATAGAGAGGGTTTGAAAACCTTAAAAGCATTATATATCTATTAATGAGCTAAGACTTTTCAAGCTTAGCTCGTTAATTCCATTTAATGAATTCACATCTTATGCCTAAATTTGACAACCCTTGGATTAGAATTTTCCAATGTGCACCCTCACCCATCACCCTTAGATCTAGGGGTTGAAATTCAAATCCCTAGGGTACCCCAAGTCCCCCCAATTGGCATCTTGATGCCTCCCCTTGAATTTTGCAACCAATCAAAATCCACTAAGAAGCATCCTAAGCTACCCCTTTGTCCACGTCACCAATCCAAGTGAACAAACACTCTCTCATCCCAACCCTCCACCTAATCAACCAAATCTAATCCCAACCTCTCCCTTAGCCATGCCACCAAGCACAAAAATACTTAATCCTACCCACCCATTTAGATCAATCATAGCCCTACACCTAAAATGAGCT
Source organism: Platanus orientalis (assembly GCA_025762735.1). NCBI lineage: Eukaryota > Viridiplantae > Streptophyta > Magnoliopsida > Proteales > Platanaceae > Platanus > Platanus orientalis. Next base: position 6,337 of record JAOXJP010084185.1, on the reverse strand, counting down.
AACCTCATCTCCACCCTCCATCTAGATATCTTGAGATTAAATCCTAGCCACCAATTACTTTCCACTGGGGCTATAAATAGCCCCAATTTTGTGCAAGAGGGGGTTGGGAACCAAAAAAACCCTAGGAAAAGAAAAGAGAAGAAAAGAATAAGAAGAAAGATGAAGATTGTTCAAACCCCGAGTTGGTGGCGACTCCAAAGTAAAGACTAACCCTCCTATAAAGGGTTGAGCAAACCTTCACGCACCAGCATCACACGCCAAAGAGAGGGCCCAAAAACCACGGGCTGGTAGGGGAAGCTGAACCCCCCTCCGGACCTTAACATCCGCAAAATGATGACTCCACTGGGACTGTTTAATCTCTACATGTACATGCCTTAATTTATGTTAAATACATGTTTTTACAATGTCTATACAAATTTTCACATGTCTACTTGCTTTGGATTAGACTTAGGTCATTCCATTAGTTATTTAAGATAACACTTCATATTCAACACTCATTCCAAATTGCCATGGATAGGATATAAAGCATGCTCACTTAGCTTTAGGGTAGCTTTAATTAGTTAGTAGGACTAAATTCACATTTGAACAAACTTGTATGTATACATCTATGTTATTTTACACTTTACACAAAATGAGTCCGAGGACACGACATTGCACCAATACATCACTATCATGATCCCTTATCTAGGTCATTACCCACCAATGGACTAACATTGGATCACCACATAGGATGGGAACAACGTCTGAGTAGTTGCCGCTATGTCAGCACAGCCATTCCGGGTTACTCAAGCCAGTTACCACTCTATGATCCAATCTTTTTTGAGGAGGTGTTTTGATTGGTAGACGCATCTTTTATAATCTCAAAAAGCATGCATATTTAGTCATTTTCAGGTTAGAGTTATTTAGGCTACACTCAATAACTTAGAGGTCTAGCTTTAAGTTTTCTTGCTGTGATTTTGATTGATAGCTTGCATAATTAACTAAAAGGAACTAGGAATTCATGTTTGACTTTATAGAATTAGTCCAAATTATTTTTTTAGGTAATTAGGTCCTGGTTTTACCTTCTTATTTAAATTTGAATATCTCTCACCCCTTTGCATAATATATGTAACACGATGACGTAGATTGCATAAATCCCATAAGTAAAACAAAAAGTAAACCAAACCATAAAAGAGCAAAGGAAAATGAATAAAGAAAAGTCATCCTCAAACAACCAAAGTATGTAACCAATCTGATATCTAACACCATCTCAATCAAACAAAATAAAAAGAAATCTCAAAACATGTCCAAATCATCCAGTGTTAATATATACAACCCATCCAAATACATCTCTCAATGAATAAAAGAAACAAAAAAAGAAGTCCAATCCTCAAGTCAGTCATCGGAGCTGCTCCCTACGTGCTCCACTGTCCCCTTCTTATCCATGTGTTTCCCCTTTCTAGAATATGAGTAGCCTGCTCTAAGTCAGACTCTAGCCTCACCATGGGTTACAACAGTATCACGAACTCCAGAAGCACTCCGTCTAGTCCTGAGAGGACTATCATTAGTCTATAGAGGAGCCATTGCCACCACACTGATAGGCATCAATGTTGTATTCACCTCAGGCTCTTCCCCAGCCTACTCTCCCCTAGTCTGCTCTCCCCCAGCCTCAGTGGAGGGCATCTTAATGTTCTTCGTAGCACCTCTTGTATCCCCTAGAATGGGGATCTGTCTCTATAACTACAAAAAAAACACACAAGTTAGAATCCTCTAAAAAGAAAATGTTTTTAAAAGAAAGACCAAGTAACTCTATTTCTTTACCTCCTCCACCTCTGCCCTATGACTCACCTTCAAGGCCATGATCTTAGTCAAGTGGGCTTAGTGCTTTTGTCCCACCAAGGTAAAGCACTTTGCTAGCTTCTGGAGGGCACTCAAGTATACCTCCCTAGAAACTTACGTAAGTACACAAAACTTTGTCAAAAACTAAACAAAAAGAATGCATAAGTTTGAAAATGTTATTTAAATAAATCAAAACCATACTTGAGTCATTGCCTCAAGGGGCACCCAATCCTCAGGGAGCTCAGCCCCGGGCAAGGGCTCCTCACTGACCCCACCCTCGAGATCGGCCACGGTCACCACCTCGAGCACCATCCCAATCAAGTCAGGCTTAGTAGGGGGAACCCTCCTCTTCCTCCCCCTCTGGGTAGGAGGTGTTGGCTCCTCTGCAGACCGTGCCTTGGCTACTTATTAAAATTAAACAAGTCAAAAGTTGTCAAAGATTTTGAAAAAAGAAAAGTAAAGTAAAATAAACAAATGTTTTTCAAATATAAAATAAAACTCACCTGAGTCTCAATAGGGCCATCCAAAGGCCAACAAGACTGAGTGGCTCACCACTCACTATAATCCCGAGCCCAGTCCAGGAAGGCTGAGGCCTCAATACTTGTCTTCCCCTCTGCTAGTCTCTCCCTCAGTATCAATGACCTATGAAGGTGAATGTGGGACCACGAAGTTCTCCACTTCGACCCTGACCTGGCGCTAGCACCTCTCCCCGATGTACATGGTGACCTTGTTAATAGCCACCAGCACAACCTTCTGATGAGACTAACCCTAGGTTGAGGTCTGGTCTAGGGCAGTCTCCTCCCCCCAAGACCCATTGGGTCCATGGGTGCCACTTGACCTGCACAAGGCATAATAGAAGTTAGACAATGATTTGTAAAGATAATAAAAATCAATTAAATAAATCAAAGTACTCTGTACTTACCTGATCAACTATCAGAAGGTCTAACTTTCGTCGAAAAGTTGAGATGGATTTACAGACCTTATGGTGGGTATTTGAGACCTTCCACCTTGCTACGCAGGGGAAGGGAAACACCTCTTTGCCTCTCCACCTAGGGGCCAGGGATGGAAAGTGCTTGTAGCAACACACCTGGAAAAGAAAGAATAAAAAAAATCAGTGCTATCAAAATCAAATTAAAGAGAGCAAATGAACATAAAAGACATAAATTAAAGGAACAGAGGCAAGTCATACCTTCCACAAGAAGCACAACCCTAAGAAGGCATGAAGGCCCTACCTAGCCAAGATCTCACTAATGTTGGAGTACATCCACCCGAGGGCAGACCTACCCCAACTACGAGTAGCCACAAGATCTATCTCCTCCAAAGCCAACAACAGATGGAAGTATATCCTGTCGCTTTTCCTATAGAAGACAGAGTGAGTCAGCATATACACCAAGAAGGCTCGGATGGAAAACATGATCTCCTTTGGTGGGCTCTGATTGGTAGCTCGGATATAATCTTTCTTGAACCAAGAAGAAAGGACACCCTTTATGCCTTAGTAGAAAGCCACGGGCTGAGGCCCTATGCATCGAGCCATAAACGCTAGGTCAAAGTCATCCGAGCTCGATGGAGGTGTGCCATCCATGGAAAGCCCCGTTATCATGAAGAAGTCAATGGGGAACATCTCAATCTCCCCCATCGAAAGGTGGAAAGTACGCATGACAAGAGACCACCTCTCAGCTAGGGCCATCAGCAGAGCCTTATTTTCCTATAGCACCGGCAAGCTTAGAAAGGGGCCAAAACTCATAGTCCGCACCTGGTCCTAGATGTTGGAACACATACGTCCCCATAAAGCTAAGACCCTGGACCAAGAGCTATGGTGCTTTACTCTCTCCTAGCCTAGAAGGGGAAATATGTTAAAACATGTCAGAACAATGTTTAGAAGCAAAAGAAGGCAAAAACAAATAAACAACAACAACAAACAGTCTTATCCCAACTATTTGGGGTCGGCTATCGAAAACAAATAAAAAAGAACTAAAAAATTCAAAAATTGTAATTTTGTCTCTCAACCCTAATGCCTGATTTTCATGTTGATGCCTATATTTTTTGCTAACACTTGAATTTCAGTCTAACGCTTGTTTTTTAAATAGTGAAAATTCAGTAAGCCTGTAATTTAGGGCAGTGATTTTTAGGCATTGGAAAACCCAAAAACCAACAAAAACTTTAAAAAACCTATTCCATATCATTCTAAAATCAAAATTAAAGCAAGATAATTCCATTCAAAAGATTTTAAACCTATAAATACAATGAAATCTAGAGAAAAGTGCAAAAACAAATAAAAACATTAAATAAGAAAAACAAAACATTTAAAGAACAATAAAAATTCATAAAAATAAGGAACAAATTCATGAACAAGTCAAAAACTTACCACATCCGCAACAGGGTTCTTCCACAATGCCTTCTCTTGAGTCGAGAGAAGCGAGAAGTGGTGGCTTGATCCTCTTTGGTTCATTGTGATTGAAGTAAAAGATTGAATTTTTTGTGAAATTTGGAAAATGAAGAAAGAAGGACACTGTGGGGACCTTTCCTCTCGTTTGTAACTGGAAATAGTGATTTGAAACACAAAAAGACAAAAGACCCAACAGCGGGTCTTTTAAAAGTTGTAACTTCTTTCAACGCCTAATTATGCTACCAACACCTAAATTTTAATTCAATTAAATTCAGTTGTTGAGATAAAATTCAGGCATTAGCATTTTTTTCTTGTAACTGTTCCAATGTCTAAATTTTAATTCAATAAAAATCAGGCGTTGACACCAAATTCAGGTGTTAGGCTTAATTTCTGTAGAATATTGTTTTCAGTTGTAAAATAACATTTTTAACCCTGTATTCATGCTTATGCTTACAGACATGGCTCACAAACTTGTGTAATTGGATTCATACTCCACCATCTCCGTGAACTTCACAAATGCTGTAATTACCCTTCCCCCCAAAGAACAGGAAGTTTGGAAAAGTCAAAGCCGACTAGGGGCAACATTAACCTTAGCACAAATCAACTTGGATTGGCCACTGTTAGAGGCAACCACTTCCTTTTGGGACCTGTCAGCTTCAGAGAACAAGAGCTTATACCCACTATCAAGGAACTCGAATCCTTCCTAGATTGGAAACATTGTCTCAGAATTAGTGTCATAATCTTGACTTACAAGCCTAGCTACCTCAAAGGCTTCCATGCATTGGACATATCCAAAGCCTCTCTGCCTAAGGAAGCTACAGGAGAATACTTACACTGCCCTTTTGACCTTTTATTGGAAGAGGTTGGACGAAAGTTGGTGATTTTACCGATCCCATCAAGGTCAAAGCGTTTACTTTGGTCATTTTAGGACAACTCCTGCTATCACATAGCCACCATCACATCAATGGTGTCCTACACAACATCTTGGGGCAACATCTAGAGAAGAAGGGTCTCACACCCATGATCATATCTGAGACTATCTCTAGTCTCTCACATTGTGCTCAGCACCCTCAAGGTCGTTTATATGGTTGTTCAGCTTTCTTGTAAGCCTAGCTACAAGAACACTTGTCTATCCTTGCATCCTTCCTGACCTATGTGTCTCGAGATTTGACTCTAGCATAAATTTATATCAAAAGCCGCCTCTTTCCAATCAGAACAACTACATTAGACTATCAAAACCTACTAGCTGCTATGCTCCCTGAACAGATCACTTGGCGTGTCAAGTGGCACAAAGCATGCTACCCTCTTCTGGCTACCAAGGACCACATATACATGGTTATCGCAAGAGTCCACCAGAGCACTCCCTATGTACCCGTACTCATCTTTTGGCAATTCACTCTTATATAAGATCTCTTTGACTTCCCCATAATCTTTGAAGACATCTTCAAGTTCGACCATCGTACATCCAATCACGCGCAGTCCACACTAGCCACTTTATGGGACAGCTCACTTACCAGTGTCACAGGATTTCCACAGCTAGCATCCTCAAAAGTACAAGCCATGTCATCTTCTTATGAACATTGGCTTTTACATAAGCCCCCAATACAGCCTGCTACACCTATAGCATCTGCTTCTTCGAACAAGAGGCCGTGCACTGAATCAACATCTTCATCATATGTAAAGCTTTCTCACACTCAGGCAGAGTACGAGCAAGCACTAACAAACTTAGCCGAGGAGTGGGCTTTACATGCCCAAACCAAGGCTGCCTTAGAACCTAAAACCCTTTTTGCGTACAGAGGTCTAGGTCTCACGTGAGTGTACCTAACATTGGAACAAAACTCAAGCTGAGCTCAATGACAGTATGACTTCCCACAAAGATTTGGGACTCGAGATGAGGTGTAGCAATTGAAAGGAAGTTTACCGTTCTTGATCATAGAAATTAGTAAAATTCATTTAAACAACCACATATCTAGATATGTTTTCCCATGATCATCTTATGAATCTCTGAGATCTAATCTTAAAGGAAGTTTAAGAAGAATACCTCAATGGCTAAACTGGACACAAGAATCCAATCCGACCCGGTCTCCAAAGTATCCACACCTGCTCTAGAATTCTCTGTGCTTCTCCCACTTC
>JAOXJP010084184.1:0-44339 GCA_025762735.1 Platanus orientalis | reverse complement strand
AAAAAACTTCCTTATAATGCCTACACACCCAAAAACATTTTTTTTTTTTTTTTTTTTTTTTGAAGAAAAGAAAGTAAATATATTAAAAGATAAAAAAGGAATACAGCATGAGAAATGCTAAGGCAAACAACTCAAGGAAAGAAAAATCAAACCGACAAGGACCCACAAGGCCTAGTACAAGAAAGAGTCCCAATTAAAAATCCAAGAGCTGAACAGGGGTGATTGTGCCAAAAACAGCCAACCATGGATTCTTGCAAGGATGTTCTAAAAATAGAATGATAGATTCTTACACACCCACACACTGTGGTGAAAGAAAAGAAAAAAAGCACCTGAGGGGCAAGATGTACAATTAAGCAAGACAAAAGTCTTCAAAAATAGAATGATATGAGCAAATTATACAAACATCTGGAGGAATATATATATATATATATAAGTTCTAGACATTTTATATGTTCTAGATACCAAATCTATATATTTCAAGAAAAAAGAACCACGAATCATGCATTTTTAATGGGTTTAAAGCATACTTTCATGAAGATCCCAATTTTTTCAAAAAATAAATATTATGTAAACGTATGTAACACCTGACCAAAGATCCATGGATTTGGAACCAAAACAAACTGACCACTGGTGCAACTTGATTTTAAAATTTAATTTATCAAAAAAAAAAAAAAAATTTATCATGATGAGTAGACCCACCATCAATCTCTAAATATCAGTTACATATTTTGAGCAGTGACAGGTACATATCCCCAATTTTGTCTTCAATTTATGTCTCCATTTAACTTTAGTTGAACCCTATGCAACCTTTCTCTTTTCTCTACTTATCAAGAAAAAATAACTTACAATTTTGCAAATAAGAAATTTTAAAATTTAAAGAGCTGACAGTATCATTCTTGCCTTCACGGTATTAATAATATCCTTATCCGCATCCTTGACATAACGCCCACTGAAGTCAGAAACTTTCGCTGTAAAGCACCCATCGTCATCAACTGTCACAATTAGGTTCTCTCCCTGGACAAATCATATCAAATAAAAAACAAAAGTCAATATCATTGCAAGATCCAGAAACATATACATGACTGGTGCAAAGGCATTGGGACAATAAATACAGAGAAGGCAGTTTAAAACAATTAAGTAATGCACAGTAAAATTGTATTAATAATAAAAATATAATAACAATAAAAAATTAAAATATGACCTAATGTAGGAACAACATATAAGAGCATGAAAATAAAATATTAACTGGACAAGACTTAACATAATTTTTATTTTATTTTTTGGATAAGCAAAAAGAATTGTTTTAAAGAGCAGAAAAAGAAAAGAGAGAGGATAAGACATCCGCCTCAAAAGACAAACAAAGAAAAAGTACATCAAAGTATCAAACCAATGATCTGAGACCAATTTCAAACCAAAACTCCCCTATTATCATCATCAAACTCTTTACACCTTCTAGCCCAAAACATCAGCAAAAACTTAGCCTTTTTGTAAACTCGAAAAGATGGCTCCGCAGTGTGATCAAATACACGGCTATTCCTCTCTCCATATGGACCACCACACCGCTGCCAGAACCATACTCCAAACCTTTTTACCTCTAGCAGAAAAAGCATTTGTCAACTACCTAGACAATGATGTGGACACATCCGGAGACATCACTCAACTTAGACCAAAATCCTTCATCATTTCAGCCCATACCTCCATACTTCTGCAGCAAAGAGACAATGAAGCAAAATATGAGCAACAGACTCCTCATCCTCATAACATAATACACAAACCGTTGGCAAATACATGCCCTTTGGGTTAAGAACATCCAATGTAGAAAGTTTCCCCAATGAGCCAGTCCAAAGAAAGAAACGTATCTTCAACAGAAGCACATGATTCCAAATGGCTCTCCAAGGAATACCAATGTCCAGAGCACATTCGAGAAAGTTATAACAGGATTTCACAGAAAAACTACCAGTTTCATTAGGTCTCCACACTCTTTGGTCCAGTTGCTCTAATCGAATAACCACATTTGAGAGCCTTTCCATTAACTCAAAAACGGAAGGGAGCTCCCAGTCAAAAATGGCTCTTCTAACGGTCGGGCACCAAATCACTCGATTGGAAGAAAACTCCATATAATCCATCAGCCTAGCCAGATGATTTTTAGCCAATTGGAAAATAGCCGGGAAAGCTGACTTCAAAGGAATCTCCCCACACAACACATCTTCCCAAAAGTAAACTTCTCCCCGAACCAACCACATACACAACACCCTTCTTATAAAACTCCAAATGCCAGATGATGCCTTTCCAGAGACTTCTACCATAAGGGCCACTCACTGCATTTGGCTTCCACATATCCCTTATTCCATACTTGTCAATCAAAACCCGTTTCCACAGACCATCCTCTGCATCTCCCAACTGCCATAACCACATGGATAATAGAGCAACATTCATGTCCAATAGTTTTCGCCAGCCCAGCCCCTCTTTTCGCTTTGGAGAGCATACTCTCCCAAGCAACTAGGACCATACCCGAAGAGTCCTCTCCATTTTTCCAAAGGAACTTCCGTTGATGCTTGAATAGGAAAAATCAGACTTACATAAGTGCCACAATACAGATGAACACCACGTGCAAAATCAAAGAATGACTTGAGCACTCATGGAACATGTGGAGATAAAAGAAAAGATGGAATAACAATATAGGAAAATGTAAATGGGTAAAAGGATTCTAAATCCAATCTCAAAAGACAGTGTTTACGAATTCCCAAGTGGAGTCAAATGTGCCACAATGCAGATTGAAGGGGCTTGAGAATAGGGAACAGTTAGGTGCTGGAGCTGCTTGTACTAGGTAATGTCACTGGAACATATGTCAACCACTAAAAAGTTCATTGAATCAAGCTGCATCGATAATAGGGCTCAAGCCCTCACATACCACTCACATCTTTGTCCCTCCACCTACCATTGATCATGGCCTCCCATCAAATGCCCTGTTTGGATGGAACTCTCCATAAATTTCAGTATTCTTCTCTCCTGGGAATCTCAATCTCTGATATTGTTCCAAAGTGCAGAGTCACACAATCCATCCATATAAGTGTCACCTGTTCACCATTTCCCATATCTACCCACCTCACCAAACCTCCATCTTTGTCCATGGCTACTAATCTTCCACATTGCTATGGCAAGAACTAAAGAATCTTAGCTATTGAATAAAATACTTGTATCATTGAATCATTGCCTAGTCTAAAAATGTTGTCCTTAAACTTAACAAAAGGAGCATATATCTTGAAGGGCAGAAGCATTTCTTGGTTATTGAAATTAATGCTTGATGCAATTAAAAGGCAGTGATGTATGTTCTGCAAAAGAAACAAAAGGAAGGTACTGGAAGGTTGTGGTATGTGGAAGCTTGCAAAAATACTAACAGACACTTCATCACTTTAACAGAATTCTTCAGAAAAGGGAACAAACCTGTTTGCAACCCTGCTGGTTTCGAGTACAAAAGGATGGGAATCTATCAATCAGGAGATAGATTTCTTGGGTTCAAGATCTGGACCAGGTTCAAACCCTACATGGAAGAGGAAATCCTCAACCAGCAATCCTCGAAGTGCTGTGACTTCATTCGCTACTCCTTTAACACACTCTGCAAATGACAAGGGTGGGCATCCAAGGATTTGAAACAGATTTGTAATCGTTCATGCTAAGGACTTGATGTGGGTCGTGAAACAACATATATTCAAGACCCAAGGGCATTTTGGGTATATTGGGTTATATTTTTGCCTAGCAATAACCTATAATTTTGTTTGTTTTAGGTTAACAAGGTTAGTTTTCTGTTCGTCAGTTTAAGGGCTTATATTTATTTCCATGTACAAATTTTATTTTATCAGGAAAATAAATATTCTATTTCCATCACTTTTCTTGGCCCTTATTTTGGAGGGTCAAAACTTACCTGTTAGGCTTGAATTTAGTGTCATTTGGAAGGTAATTCAAAAACCATTCCAACATGTCCACGTTCTTGCAAATCCATTGTGATTTGAAGAAGTTACAAAATTACTGACAGGATAACACTTGGTGAAGAGAATTATCTACTTTAGAATTTTAATTTATTACTATCCCACACTGTTGGAATAAGGCTGTTTGTTGTTGTTGTACTATCCCACACTAATATCACCCCCCCCTGCTGCACCAACAGATGGCACCACCCCAGACCCAAGGATCTGAACTGCTGATTTCTTTTATGACAGAATCAACCCTTTCCAGCTTCAACTCTTGCAACAACACCACCTAAGCCACAGTTTTCCTTATCAAGTCTTTCACCATACACCTACTGTCCTTGCTCCCAAGACCCCTTGGTCCCTTACATTCCAAAGGCAGCTCTCCCATCTTCATCTATGATTCCCTCTTAAACCCCCGGCTTTCCTTTCAGACCTGCATGTAAATTCTTCCTACCTCTTTTATAAGATATGCTCCATCGTAAATTTTAAACTCCCTCAGTTCTTTTCCCACCCATTCCCTGCTCCCGCTGCAATTGAGTTGTTGATTCTCTTTCTCCTTTTTTGCAATGCTGCTAATACGTCCCACACCTCCTGCTCAATTCCTTCAAAGGACAATCCCAGAAGCCTACTAACCTCCCCAACTTTCTGTAAAACCCACTCAGAAACCTCTTATAATGGCTTTTCCTCCACAGAAATTAAGTCCATCAAGAGATTACTGTCATGATCCAATTTTACCTGTTTTGCTATAGTTCCATATGAACCATTTTTTAGGGGCAAAAACACACAAATCCTTATACATGGAGTTTACGAAGAAACATTTATCTTCATCTAAGAGTCATATCCTCTCATCTTCCATCTGCATATCGCCAAACTGACAATTCTCTAAGAGCTCCAACAACCTCCTCATCTGTAACACCCCACATTGCACTTAAATGACAAAACTGTAATTTAACACAAGAAATGATAAAATTGGCATTTCACATTTTTAGATATACCTTAGAGTGCTTTAGGAACCTTTTGGACTGACTTAGAAGTGTAGAACCCAAGTTGGACCATAAAACTGTCAAGTTTCGGAGTTTTCCCACGTGTATAATTAAGGTAACTTCATGGATACACCTGCGTCAATCCCGAGACAATTTGAGGATGAGCCATACCTGATGGAAAGATCTTTGAGTCTACTTTCTAATGTCTCAAACGATATATAATTCTGAATTTCTACAAGAAGTTATGCCCATTTTCCCATAGAGTGTCAACGCAGAATTTTTTCGGGAGAAGTGTGATTGATCACGAGCCTTCTAGAAATTGTTTTGTGACCGATCAAGCCAAAATCAGGCTTTCATGATCGGCCACGAAACAAGGAGCCAAGTCCTCGGGACTTTTCTGGAAGGCCCGTGATCGATCACAGATCTCGTGAGCGTGATCGATCACGCTTAGAGATCCGAAATTTCTGGATATTACGATTTTTGTCACTATTGTATCGTAGATGGCTCTTATTTGACCCCCACACAAGTGGGATCTCGTTTGTGATGACTTATAACCATTATATGACCTCATTTGAGCCTATTATACATCTTAGAAGATAGAAATGAAAAGAGAGAATTGGGAGATTTCGGTAAGAAGAGGAATTATTCCCCAATTTTGTAAGTTCAACCCACTTTTGGAAATTTATGCTTAGCTAAATGATCTTCCATGAATTATTTAGTTTCATTCAATTGATGTTAGATCTATTCTAATATTATAGAGCAAGGTGATTTGAAAAAGTGAAGTGAAGGCTCCCTTCCTAAGAAGCTTTTGGAATTGAACATTGGTTTGTTAATCTTGCTTACTATAGGTTGGATGATGCAAATTCTCTTTGGATTCCTTTGATCCTTGTGGTTTATAACGGAATACTCCAAAACCCTTGGAAATCTTTGTTTAGAACCATTGGACCATGCTAGATCTATGTTTTTCAATTTGATTAGTAAGTTTTCTCGCTCCTTATGTTTGGGATGATTCTTTTCTTATTGGACCCTCTAAAAATTCGATAGATCTATGCTTAAGACCATTGAATCTTATTTGATCTTTAGATTTACACCCATTTTGTGAAAAATTATTGATCTTAGACCTAGTGTGGACTAATTTTTGTTTAAGGAATCCTTTAGAACATGTGAAATCTGAACTTTTCCCATGTGAATCTTTGAAAATCGGTATGAAGTAGTGAATCCTTCAAGATGTTCACTATTTATGATCAATATGGAAGGCAATATTGTCTTGCTCTTTGTTTGGAACACTAGAGGTGATATTGATTGATCTCTATGATTTGATTTATTTAAAATACGATGTGAATTTCTGAATTTTTGTGAAAATATATTGAACACATTGAATCATGTGAATCCTTCTTATGTGATTGTATCAACTATGTGAACCATCGAATCCTATTACATGTATTAATCATTGACTCTCTGTGAAATCTAGTGAATTATTATGATTCCGGACTTATGAATATTGAATCATGTACAAACATTGGATCTAAGTGAATCATATGTTTTTGAAATGATTAAATCATGGCAAAGTGATGCCTATGTTTATTTTACACATTATAGAAACATTCTGATTATCGAACTATGAGGACCTTCGGACTTATTGATACGAACCCTTTTGGACTTTGAACCTTTAACTATTTTAGGCCCCATCACCGGGCTAAGTGTGACCATTGGACTTTAAACTCCTGGCCTTATCACAAGGTTAAATGTGACTGTTAACGATTTGGGCTTTAACACCGGACTAAGTGTGTCCACTAACTCTTTAAGCCTTGTCACAAGGGTAAATGTAGTCATTAACAATTTAGGCTTTGACACCGAGCTAAGTGTGTCCTATTGATTATGTGGGATTTGACACTACGCTAAGTGTATTCTTTTAACTCTTTGGGTATTGAATATTGGACCTTCAAACATTGAACTTTGGACCCCTTCGAATATTGAGTCATGTGGATTCTAAACACTTTAAACATCAAACTCTAAACACTATGAATCTTTGAACTCCAAATACTAAACTTCGAACACTTTAAACCATAGTTTTGAGAACCGAACCGGCCATCAAACCGGTAAGGTGGGCGGTTCAGGTCTAACTGGGTTCAACCATTGGTTTACATGATTTAACCGCGGTTTGTTCAATCATAAGTAAAATGTAATGCAATACCAAAAAATAAAACAATTCATAATACATTATAAGGCTTATGACTGAGTTTCAAATTTTTGATATACCAAGAAATATAGAAAAATACCAAAAAAATAAAACAATTCATGGAAAGTGGGATTGGAATGTGAAAAGACACATTTTTTCGTTTCTTTCTTCATAATTTACTAAAAAAATACAAACCGGTTGGTTTTATTAGAATCGGGTTCTTAAAAAACCGGCCAGTTTTCATCGGTTTTAACGGGTTTTGCCGGTTATATCCGGTTTTTGGAAAATCACGGTTTTAAGCCTTTAGAGAACCGTTTATGGTGCCGGTTCAGGTTTAACCGGGTCAGACTGCCCGATCCGGTCCGGTTCTCAAAACTATGCTTTAAACCATATGAACTTTGAATCCTTTTGAAAACAGTGAACTCTGAACACTCCGAATCATCAAACATCAGATCTTTCGAGACTAATATAAGTCATCGAGTTTGTGAGCTTTGATCTCTACATTGAATTATTTTTCGGACTTAGCTCTTTGTATTGAACCTTTGACTTTTATTTAACATGTGACTATTGTTATTTTGTACTAGCATGATTGTGATTAATATTTCGACATTGCTTAGCTTTGTATCGACCTTGAGACATGCTATTATTCAGATTTATGTTTTCCTTCATATTATCTATTATCTGCTAGATTGCTTACAGGTTGGGACTAACCCAGCCGCTTGTTTTTTAGACTGACTATTGTTGGAAGTCCTCCCTCCGAGAAACATGTGGCATCTACATCTTTTCTTTTATTCTTATAATTGTTATGGACATGTTTTGAGACCCCTTTTATGTTGGGTCCATATTTTCATATTAGTAGATGTTTCCCTTGTGTATACTGGGTGAGAGGGCACCCTATTGATATAGATATGGATTACTCTACTATATCGACTGTCCTTAGAGACTATAGTGTTATTTTTGCAGCGATTCATTGTTATTGAACCATTGTGATCTATATGGCTTTTGAATTACGCTTCCGCAATTATCAAGCCAAATGTATGAGGTTAATGAATATTGAATACACTTCCGCAAACTATTGAATAAAATGGACTAAAATGATCTTAAGCCAAGTGCTAAAAGAGAACTATGCAGACTATTGGATCTTATTTATCGGCCCATGATTGGGCTAAAAATATGTGATTATCGAATTTATGAAAAGTACGAATCCAAATCTAGGGCAATACGGATCCATATCCAAGTCTAGGTTCGGGGGCGTTACCCCATCTCCTCAATCATTGGTTTCTTCTCGATTGAATGTTTCACGAGCACCAAACTCTGGATCAGATCATATGATCTCTCACCGTCCCCCATTTGCACTCAACCAAACTGTAACATGAGGGAAATAATCTACATAAAGGCTCAAGAGCCCAACAAGGATCCTGTCAAAAGGACACCTTCTCCCCATTATTAACCTTTAGCCTGGTCAATCTGGAAAACAACCCTGCCCCTTCACTAATTCCTTTCCAAACCCCATAACCATAAGGTCATGTAGGAGCCCGCCCTACTACTCCATCCATTCCACTCCTCACCAAACTTGGCAACAACAACTCTTCTCCAAAGAGCTTAACACTCAACTCCAAATCTCCATAACCATTTATTAAGGAGAGCCCTGTTAGTCTCACGAATAGACCGGATACCCAAACCACCTGGGCACAAAGGCCTGAAGACTACTTTCTGGCTCACCCAATTAATCTTCCTGTGACCATGATCTGAATTCCAAAGAAACAGCCTTTGACTTCTTTCAATTTGATTTGCAATTGACGTCAAGACTTTAAATAAGGATAAAAAGTGAATGGGTAGATTCGAAAGAACGCTTTTCAATAGAACCAACTTACCTCCTTTCGAAAGATACTTACCCTTCCAGCTTGAAAGTTTCTTGCTCATCCTTTCAATCACAGGATTCTAGATAGACTTTGAATTTGTCTTCACTCCAAGAGGAAGGCCAAGATAGGTGATAAGAAGAGGAGTAACATTGCAACCAAGGAGTAAGGAAAACTCCACACCAACTGGGTTTACGGTTGATATGCTTAAGCTAACTTTAAACCCATAAATGCCCTAAAGAATAAGAAAGATGCATCTCAAATTTCTCATATACTCCAAGTTGGCCTTTAGCAAAAACAAGGAGTCATTTGCGAATTGGATAAATGGGATTGTAGTGCCGCCCATAGATGGAGAAAGACCCTCCAAAAGACCAACAGATTCCGCCTTAAAGACCATTCTTCCCAACAGACCAACCACCATAATGAACAGACAAGGGGAGAGCGGGTCTCCCGGCCAACTACCTATGAAGAAACCTTTCAGGAAACTATTCAGTAGAATGGAAAATGGTGGGAAGACACACAGATTTTAATTCAGTTTCTCCACTTTGTTCCAAACTAATCTGCTGGAGGACCCAGTCCAAATAAGCCCAGTTGACATGTTCAAACACTTTCTCCATGTCAATTTTGCAGACAATCCCTACTCTCCCGACCTTCATAGTTGCATCAATGCACTCATTAGCCAAAAGGGAGCAATATGATATTTGTCTTTCCGAGATAAAAGCATTTTGCGAATTCGAGAACTCTATCCCGAGGGTGGTCTTGAGGCAAATAGCAAATGTCTTCGCCAGTAATTGATAAAGAGATGGGGAAGATGTGGAAGATGTTTAAGCAAGTTTAAAAGGAGATGGGTCCAGCCGGGATCTTGGCAATCTGTGGTTTGAGAATGGAGCCAATCTCATAGAGAAGGTTTGTCGCCAAAAGGAAAGGAGATATGGAAGTGGTTTCCTTTTGCATATTGTTGGTCATTATGGCAGGAAAGAAACAGGAGGACGTTTAAGGACCAAGCCATGCAGGCGTCCGAGTTAGCAGATAAGATTGATTCCCTTCTTTTTTCATGGTGTTGTATATCTTCGTCTTGGAATAAGACAAAGTATAGTGAGTGGATTTTTTATTGGGACAATCTTGTTTTTAGTTGATCTGGCTTTGAGGAGGCCTTGTATGCTTTCGCTCAATGAAAATCTTTACCTTATCTAAAAAATAAAAATAAAAGTAATTAATAAAGACAACCCACCAGACTAATGAGGCGATAATCCTTAATCTCAACCGGCCCTTTCTTCTTAGGAATAAGAGTAATAAAGGTCGCACTCAAGTTTCTACACCATTGATCATGAGAGTGAAAAGCCTCAAAAGCTGCCATAACCTCCTTTCCCACAACATCCCAACACAGTTTGAGGAATTTAGTTAGGAACCCATCGGGGCCCGGGGCCTTATCGTCCTCTAAACTGTGCAACGCAGCTTAAACTTCCTCTTCCAAGAAGGGTCTCTCTAACCACCTTTGCTGCTCCCCACTAATGACATCAAATTCTGCTCCTACTAAAACTGGCCTGCTCCAACTAAAATAAGGATTAAAGTCATCTTATGTTTTTTTATAAACGAAATGATTTCATTACCAGTGGCAACCAAACACAACCTAATCTTTTCTTTTAAATTCCTATAAACAGTATTTTATTTCATTAAATCATAACCCTACCATTCAACCCCCCCACTATTCCTTGTAGTACAGTCTTTCTTTTTTCTTTTTTTGATAGGTAATTATAGGTGAAGATGGGTTTTGAACCCAGGTCTGTGGTACAACATCCAAAGACTTTACCAACTTAGCAAGCTGGTAGTACAGTCTTGGATACCTCAAATCCATAGGCTGTCCTATACTCCTACATCACTTTCCTTTGGTCGACTTCACTAGGCAAAGAGATTAGCTTTAATCAATAGGCTCCAAAATGCCCTCCTTGAGCCATCCTATTTTACTTGACCTAATCAAGATTTTCAATATGAATGCCATCCCCTCTTTCTCTGATCATTATGCTCTTTCCTCCCTTCAACTAGATCTCTTCAATCTTAAAACTCTTAGCCTCTACCACGTTTATCTTCTGCATCACATTCATATATATATATATATAGAGAGAGAGAGAGAGAGAAGAAAAAAAATGAGTGTTTGTCAATCAAAAAGATCTTTGGTGTGTGCTCAGTGAAAAGTGGTGCAACTCCCCCTTTTATAGACTCCAACCACTGGTATCCACAAACTGATGCTTAAATTGAAGCCTGGCACCCTCTAAAAACCCCAAAATTCAGTCCTTTCAGATTTCTCAAATCCCCCAACCAAGCCTTTAAACCCCAACCTTATCCCCATGATAAACCTTAACCCATACTGAAAACTTTAAGTAAATGAATCAATCTACCCTATTCTCTGAAACCATCCATTTGGTATCAACACCAAGTCAACATTAGATACCTACAACAGAAGTGATTGTAAACTTTCACAAAGCAAATTAAAAATTCAATATCTGGTAGAGTCAATCAGTTTTCCGACAAGGCTCAGGGATAGATCAATCTGAGTAAAGACTAAACTCGAACCGTACCCTCTGATCCATTTATATCAAATATATCAAGAGTAGTGAGAAAGCAGTAAATGAAATGATTTAAATAAAGGAACATGGAAAGGGCAAGCCATGCTTTCAGAAGTCCAATCAGATGGGAGGCCTAGGTTTCCGATGAAATGTAAGATATTCAATGAAGCTTATATTTTGTAGAAACTATGCCCTGTCACACCTCAAAGAAGTGTAACATCAATCTCATACCTTAAGGCACACATAACAACTTTCAATGTTGTCAATGAAAAAACAAAAAACATATCCCCATTTCAATTCCCACAGAAAAAAAAAATCTATACACACACACACACACACATATATATATAGAATGATGCCAGTATGAGAAAATTGAAGCAAGAGGGGATATTCTATATGGATATGTTAAAACATAGCAAACAATGTGCCCAAGAATGATGATCACAGAAATGATATAACAATTACCAAGGAATCCTTCAACAAGCTGAATGCATGGAGAGAGAGAGAGAGAGAGAGAGAGAGAGAGAGAGAGAATAAAAGTGATAGAAATAACAGAAATGGGGAAAGTAGAGACATTAAACAAGTAACAGTAAGGAGTCTCCAAATGTCACATAAATATAGCAGAAGCAAACAATATGGCAAAATCTACGGAGAATAATGAAAAGGAAAGATGAAATGAGCAGGTTACTAGACTAGAACTGCTCCAAAGGAAATCAACAAGTAAATATATGAATGATAACATACTGAAAGAGCATCAGAAATAAAAATGCAGATAATAATCAAGGAGGCTTATTCGACCAAAAATAACTAAAAATAAAAAATCAAGGAGGCTTATCAAATGAGTCAAAGAAACAATACAAAAAACTTTGAACTTATCAGAAAAGTGAATAAACATAAAATAAAATGAATAAAAAGATTCTCCCAAAGAGAAAGCTAAGGCCCACCAATGTAATAACTCGTATGGTAAGGCCATATATGCATTCTCAAAGATGAGAGAATAGGATGTCACACAACCTAGTCAAAATTCAACTCAACAGTGAACACACTAGCCAGTATCAGTTAGGAAAACCTTATCAATAATGTGTGATTCAATGCAGACGCGGTAATCCTCTTCACCGAATGCAGGAGCACAGTGAACAATCCCAGTACCACTATCATCAGTAACGTAGTTGTCTGCAACAACTTTAAATGCAACATCTGAAAACTCCATAAAGTAATCAAATAGTGGGACATACCTGCAACAAACAATTTCTCATAAAGTCAACCTTTCTAAATTGTAATTAAGAAGAAAACAAATAAAAGATGTTGAAATATGAATGAGTAAATCTGAACTATCACTAATACACATGATAACAGCGGTGCACCATGGGAAGGTACAACTATTTCATGTAACCCACAAACAAAAGGATCCACATTAGATGGTTCAGTCCACTAAAGTTTGACCCAGTTAAATAATTTCTGCTACACTTTTCTATGTTTTTCCTTCTACCATTCACCATACCTTTTATCTCCCCAACAGTCAGAAAGAATGCAATAATCAGATGGTTACAATCATCCTGAACTGGTCAATTTTAGTGCATGAAATCAATAAGAATGACCCATGAAATGAAGAATACTGCCACCCCCTTTTTGAGCACCATGAATGCTAGTATATCATCAGTAGACAGCATCTTTGGTCTAGCCAACAGGTTGGGATGAAGAAATCAATGAAAGAAACATCAGACATAAAATAGCTTGAGGGATTGGATTGAGGAATCTCCAAAGGGAAAACTGGTTAGAAAGAAGGTTCAAAGAGAAAAAATCAGAGTGCAATCCAAAAGATGGATGGCAACAAGACCCCTGGCCCGATCAGGCTTACAATGGATTTCTACAAGAGTGTTAGGATATAGTGAAAGAAGACTTAATCCAAGTGTATCAAAATTTTCATGAGAGAAGATGGGTGAGCAAAAGCATGAACCCACGTTCACTGTTATCATCCTTAGGAAGGGGGAACCTACAGATCTAAGACCTATGAGCCTTACTGGTACTGTTTACAAGATAATCGCTGAAGTACTTTCCAAGAAATTGAGAGAGGTTTCAAACAACATTATATACCTGGTCCAAAGGGCATTCGTGAAAATCAGACAGATCCTAAATGTGGTTCAGATAAGCTGGTAGACGTACCACAATAAGATGATCTGAGTTGCATGTAATCAAAAGGACAAATGTGTCCATTTTATATTTTCTATATTGAAATACATGGGACCGTGAGAACCTAACACACGATTCCCCTTTTCCAAAACTTCTCCTCATTCCTTCTCCTTCATCCCCTTTTTCCTCTTCTCCATAACGAGACTACTAACTCAGTCTCAATGCAGGATATCAATCTACATCACCAAAGGCAGGAGATCACTGCAGTTCTTATAAATGCCAGGAAGATTGCTGGCATCACCTGGCTGTACAAAGGACGTCAACAGTCCTACAGACAACTAAAATCCTAAGGTAAGCGGATGATATTAGATGACAGAGCATGTTTTTCTGAGAATGAATAATATATTTTTCTGAATTTTCTGAAGAGTTAATGATGCTGTTTTGGCCAGTCAAATGATTTAGGGAAAAGAAATCAAATTTTAATCAATAAGCTTGGATTTTATCAACAGTTTTTTTTTTCTCCGTTGTATCACACTATTTTGATCCGCATTAAATTTCTGGAGTATATTAAGTGATTCAGACAAATCAGTAAAAGTTTGTGTTGTATGGGCCAGGTGGAGTCATGGAGTATGCTGAAGTTTGGGGATGTGAACAGGTCTTTTCCTCCCTCTTACCTGGGGCTTCTGTTAGGGGCTTCTTCCAAGGGCAGGGCGTCTTGGAATCTGATGGTTAAAAAATTCACAGAAGACTTTTGGGATGAAAAGGGATGTATCTCCAAAGGAGGGAGAGTTACTTGATCAAGTCTGTGCTTGCTAGTCCTACTAGTTATTTTCTTTCTCTTTTCATAATCCCCTCTTCAGTTGCTAGAGAAATTGGGAGACAAAAAAAGAGTATGGGTCCTTATTTAGTATCTTGGGAGAAGATACGCAAACCAAAATGGAATGGAGGTCTTTGGATTAAAAGAATTCAAGACGTAAATAAAACATAAATATCTAAATGGTTCTGGAGATTTGGGCAAGAGAATGGAAGCTGGTGGAGGCAAGTGATAACTTGTAAATATATCTTGGTGAATGCTTGGGAAACTAGAATTCCCTCCTCTCATGGTATGAGATGTTGGAAAGAAATTATGCAGCTCTTGGAGGAGTTTAAGAAAGCTATCAGATGGTATGTTGTGGCCATTTAGAATGCTATGTTGCAGGATTTTGGTATGAGTTGGGTGATCCCTCCTAATCTAGTATGTCTCTTATCCAGTTGGAGGACCAAGGTATTGAATTCCAAAGGTAAGAGGATATGGTGTTTGGTTCTAGCGGTGGTATGTTGGTCGGTTTGAAAGGAAACGAATAATAGGGTGTTTGAAAATTTTACTAAACCCTCTTATAGAGTGTAGAAAGGAAAAAAAAAAATTGTTACATTTTGGGGCTATGAGATGTAAAGAGTGATGACACGGATAGAGGAGGTTTATTGAGAAAGTGGCCACTTTGGTGAGAGACTGAAAAATTCTTCCTCCCAATTCGGAAGCCCTTGATAAGATTTCTTTGATCAGCCCTCACTATCAAACTACTCAAAAGTATTAGCCACAACAGTAAACAAGAATGGTGAAAGAGGGTCCCCTTGCCTTAGTCCACTCTTAGACGGAAAAATCTTTAGATGTGACATTGATGAGGAGACCATATTGGATCAAGGTTATACATCCAATTATCGATCCATCTTCCCCAACGATTACCGAAGCCTTTTTTGTCAAACAGATTTTTCTCCCTGTCAAAACCATGCAGTGCCTAGACCATCACCTAGCCAAGGCTAGTAGCGCCTACACAGTAAGCCCCCGTCCTCCGACAAACATGCAATGCCGCCCATGCCCAAGGCCTCAAGCATTGTCCCATGAGGGAACCCAACCCCCCATAAGAACCCTTGGCAGCACCTTTGTGCGTGCCAAGAGCCACTTCCAACACTCGTTGGGGATGCCCCGCAGTTTAAGCTCGTGCAAACTTAAAGCATCTCTCTTGTGCATGGCACACTATTCGTCATGCCGCCCATTCCCTGACGTACCTCTACCCATGTCAAGGGCATGGGTGCATCCAAGCACCCACCCCTCCTCAAGGTGTACACTATGCCTTCCAATTTTTTTTTTTTTGATAAGCAAGTGGGTTAGTGGTTAGTAATCAATAGGTGAAGACGGGTCTGTGGTATGAACACCCATAGACTTTACCAATCTAACAAAAAGCCAGAAGGGAACATCAGGACCCCCAGAAAATCATATTGTACTTATTTAGCATAATGCCATCAAGCAATATTTACGAAAATGTCACCGTGCCACACGTAAGGCCACCCGTCCCAATGCACGTGCCAAGACATGTTCGTGACAATATGGTCAATTTCCCAGTCATTCACATTACTTCTAAGCTAAACATTACAACCATTATGGACACTTCCCACAATTCAAAAATTGGAAACCAAAGCATTTGGGTTTATTGCAATGTTAAAAATAATAGGAAACACCAAGTATCCAACCAAAATGTTAACTTAGAGTAGTTTTTATTATGGTGTTCTACTCAATGTAAGTTGGTTTAGGAGTCTCACTTGTAGTGGGATGGTTTTTAGAAAAGCAAAAATCCTATTATTGTCGATTTCTTTAGGCTTTGCTTTCAAGGGCAAAACTTATCATTTGACTTAATTTTGGAGTCATTTGAAAGGTTATTCATTACCTTTCCAATGAATCCAAAATCTTACGAATCCAATGCGATTTAAAAAACTTCATGGAAAATGCTAGCTTCTTATCTGATGCGGACATTAGAGCCAAGTGAGGCCCACATATGGCCTTGGTGGGTTCCACACAAGAGAGCGCATGGAGACACATAAAAGACACTTGGATCACAAGAGAAGATTTTATACTGCTGATTTCAGTCTTTATTAGTGATTTTATTGTTTTATTTAATAGTTTCTTTAATTATTGTATATTTTCTTTAAAATTTGAATTCTTGATATATTTCTTTAATTTTCAGCATTCTTCATATAATCAATAATCAATATTTAGGCTTTTGCTCTTTAATTAATTAATGTAGGAATCCTTTCCCTTTGAATCTTACATCAAATTGGTATCAAAGCCAGGTTTTCCAACTAACCCTTATTAGTTGGGATCCTTCCCACAACAATATAATCAGTTCTTTTGATTTAGGATTCTATCAAAAGTGCCTAAATTAATTTAGGGCCTATTTTCAAGCTTCGAAATAATATTAGGGCCATCCTACCTAAGACCCTAAAATTTTTGGGTTTTCTCCAAAGGGCTTCAGTGTGAGTAAGGACGTCATTTGATTCTTTTTTTAAGATCTTCATCCCTTTGGGGGTCTTTTCCAATAATTTTAGACTAACCCTAAAATCCCTGGGGACTTTTAAAAGGGTCTTCTAGAGCCCTAAATTCTTTATGCAAACCCTAAAACCTTGGTTGAGGTCCCCAAAATTCAAATCCTCAATTTTCTACTCCTATTTGATAATCAAATCCTTCTTGAATTAGTTTCTTTAATTTTTATATATATTTTTTAAAGATTTGAATTCTTGATTGATTTCTTTAATTTTCAGCATTCTTTCACAATCAAGAATCAATCTTTAGGCTTTTGCTATTTAATCAATTAGTGTAGGAATCTTTTCTCTTTCGATCCTACATCATGAGGTTAATCAAGAGTAAGGGTATTAGAGATTGTACTAAGGTAACTCTTTGATGGTTATCACTTGGGGAAGAGGGGGCAGATGTGGTTCTTGGAGGCTGCACCATTTCATTTCTGAGATTAGGCTATTATTAAAGGACTTGTCTGTTAAATTACATCATATCCCTAGATCCCAAAATTCCTTAGCTGACAGGATTACTAAGTGGAGTGTAGGGCAGTATCTTTATCTGAAGGAGATCATATGCCTAAGTGTTGATGTAATCTGTTTCTTTTCAATGGTTTGTTTTTAATAGCAGAAGGGCTGCCTTGTATGATTATTTCGCTCTATTTCTTTTAATATAATCATTTATCGTTATTCATCAAAAAGAAAATTTTGAGCTCATATAAAGTGAGGTTTTTTAACTTCATCAACAATGGTCCATGAACTATGAAATTCATAAACAAGAAGATAGTCATTTGAAATTAATCTATAAATAAATAACAGTACAAGACATACATAAGAGTTTACAAAGAAAGAGCAAAGAAAGTGCTCACTTCATCCCCACCAAGGAAGTACCGGTGACTTTCTCCAACAACTCAAAGGATCCACTATCCACTCCATTCTGAACTTTTTCATTGGAGGAGCCTTTGCTCTTAGAATTTGATTGTTTTTTATTTGAATTTTGAACAGGTTCACTTGATGCATCTGGTTTTGATTTCTTGCTGGGTAGCTGAGACAATCGAGATTCTGCAACAACATATGTTGATCCAGACAACTTATCTCGAACCTGTTTGACATTCAACTTCCAATGAGATACTCCAGTGACAATTTTTACAGTGCAAATAAAATAAATTAGAAGTACAAATAGATGTGAAATAAGAATAGTTGTTACATGAGATATTGTCCTTTTGAGCACACATATGAATATCAAGTATAACAGGGTATAGAGCAAGTGAAAACTTCTAAAATGTGTGGAGCCATCATGTTGAAGGTCAACATGCTTTGATAGACACGTCACAACAATTTCATAATTGTGGCTTGTCAAGGTAACAGTCTCTGGATAAAAAAATTCACAGATACGTGGTCAATACTTTTGTTTTTACTACTATGGCAGTTTAGAATGATCAATTCATATGTTATTGGGGAGGGAGAGCTTGGGGAAGGGAATGGTAGTGCCAAAATACAGAATGAAAACTATTTGAGATCCCAAGGTCAATCGGACAAGTCACAGGAGGGAAATCTAGAAGCCTATTACTAAATGCAAAGAGATGTTCTGAAAATTTTTGAGATTTAAGTTAGGAGCAGGATAGAAGATTAGTTTATGGGAAAATGAATGAACTGTAAATACTCCCTTGAAAGTTTCCTACCGTAACCTCTTATCAATTGCCAACAGCCAGAATGAGAAAATCGCATGAGCCTGGGATCTCAAGTTTCATCATAATTTAAATGAATGGGAAGTGGAGGAGCTGTTGTGATGCGGGCATTGTGAAGAGATTGATGTATGTGCCAATCCACAAGAGATTCAAGTTCAAGATGGTGCCAAAAGGGGGTTATTTTAAGTGTTTTAAGGGGTGGATAATCTTGTAACAAGGACTTTTGTGCCATGGGTAAATTGGGTTTTTTTTAGGACAATGGTATTTTTATAACAAGGCATTGTTGCCAATGATATTTTAGTAATTTTATTCTGTCAATAAGTCAAAGTGGGACCCTCTAAGAGTGTTGGTCGAAATCCTCAAGAAGGGCTTGATTTTTTACCGTTTTAGTTTTTAGAAAGTCCATGTTTTAGTAGTTTTTTGTTTATAGAAGTCTTAGATAGCAAGTAAGCTAGTAGTTTAAAAGTTTCTAATTTGGTTTCTTGCTATTTTCTTGAGTTTACTTGCTATCTAAGACTTCCCTAAACACAAAACTACTAATTTGGTTTTTTGTTATTTTCTGAGTTTGTGAACCTATATATAGGGTAACACATTTTTGTATTAGTAGACAATGAATTTATGAATTAAAGTTTGGTTTTGTCGGGTTTTATCCCTTTTCTTCCCCCCTTCTCATGGTGTAGCCACATGGACTAGCTAGGGTTCATCCATATGCTTCTTCTTTTTCTCTTTTCCTTCTTCTAACATCTTATTCTTCTTCTCTTATTCTCCCATCTTCTTCTAATTATTGCTCTTTCCCTCCTTCTATCTTCCCTTATTCTCCTTATTCTCATTTTTTTTTATTGTGTTGTTGCAACACCAAACATACTAGAAGATTCGAGTTGTTGGAAATAAAAGAATATGTAGAATAACATAATCTCATAGTTAAGTCTTCTAAGACAACTTCTAGTCCAAATCACACCAGTCAAACAAAGGTAATCCGTACTTATTTCTCATGTTTTTCTTTCCCATCTATCCCCTTTCTTCTTCCTCAAACTCTTCTTGATTCCCCTTCTTCCCTGCTAGTTTATAAACAAAGATTCCCCATTGGTATTTAGAAATCTCCATTTAAGAATCTTCAATGTCTAAAATTTTATGATTTCACATAGCAAATCTTATCACAAATCAATGAAATTTTAACCATAGGATCCTAAGATACATCATTTCAGAATTTTATGACGCATTAGTAGGGGTATTTTGGTAATTTCAGAGTTCTACCCAAAAATTCCAAAATTACCCTTATGGTTTCTTTTACCCCTTTTTTCATTCTTTTCTTGTTAAAATTGTTATAATTCTCTCTACTTGAATTTATTCGTCAATTCTTATATTTTTCCCAAAAATTTTGATTACGTAAGTGTATTTGAAGCTCAATTATTGGTTCATTGTTTTTATTCTTTCTTCTACAACATCTCTTTTGGACTTTAGATTGAGCCCTTGGTATCATCCTACATCATGCTAAATCTCCTCTTCCTTTTGGGTGATCATAGGTTGAAGCCAGTGTGAGGGATAGTAGAGTTTAGACCAAAAGAAATCAGGTCAAATCTCGGTTCAATCTTTTAGCATAGCCATGAACAGCTCATTTGAATCTTTGTTTCCCTTTAAGAGGGCATGGTATAAAGGAATCCCTTCTAAATTTGCCTTTTTCATATGAAATTCCGTCCTATACAAAATTCTCACTATAGATTATCTTCTTTTTATTTTTATTTTTTTTTATTTTTTTTATTTTTTTATTTTTTTTATGAATTCACTATGGATCATCTTAAAAGGAGAGTGTGGTACTTGGAAAATAGGCGTGTCATGTGTTTGTTAGAGAAAATAGATGTATCATGTGTTTGTCAAAGAAAGAATTTGTGGACCATTTGCTTTTACATTACCACTTTAGTGGTTAAAGTGGAGTTTGTTGTACAATATAGATCTTCCTGCAAGACTTTAAATCAATGTTATCTGATTGGTATCTTGTTGGTTTAGAGGATATCCCTAAAGTGGTTTGGAATTATCTTCTTAGGGCTCTTTGCTGGAATGTGTGGAAGAAGAGAAATAGGACTTTTAGAACAAATTTGGTGGCATTAAGGATCTTCAAGCTAAAACGTATAATTCTATTTATGGTTAGCGCTTGATTGGGAAGGACCTCGATATTGATCATTGGTACATGGTGTGATCTAGGGAGACCTTTTTTTATGAATTAAAGGCTTTATTAAGAGAGAAAAGGGGGGATAAGGCATCCCCAAAGGGAGAAGAGAACAAGAAAAATGGGAGAAGGACAAAACACTACCCTAAGCGCTTAGCCCAAATTACAACCCACAATCCTATTCCAATCTTTTCTAAGATCCCTGGGCTAAACCAATTTGGCAACCCTTACAAAGAGAACCCCAATAAACAATCTTGTCTTTAGCTCGCTAATAGACTTGAAAAGATGATTCCGCAAATCCCTCAAAAACCCTATTATTCCTTTCTAACCAGATGGACCAACATACTGTTGTCGGGACTAGTCCCCAGAACTCTTTCCCTTTTAGACTTGGGGCCTTTGTTTTCCAAGCATATAAAAGGCTGAGCAGAGCCGGAAAGGGCACCCAACTCAAACCAAAGTCTCTAATCACCATGCACCAAACCTCCCAAGCGAAGAGACAATGGAAGAGGATATGTTGTATAGATTCCCCATCTTCATAGCATAGGTAGCACACATTAGTAAGGTAAAGCACCTTCTTCTGAAGTCTGACAAGTGACAATATTTGATAGTTTGTCAAGGGTCGCAATCCACGTGAAGAATTGGATCTTTAGGGGGACCGGAGCATACCAAATCTCTTTCCAAGGAAGATGGACCCCAATAGAATAGTCCATCCAATCGGCACAAGATTTGACCATAAAGCTTTCGTTACTACTTGTTACCCATATCCGTCTGTCCATCTGGTTCGAATACACATGAGCCTCCTCTAGCCAGTCCAATAGAGAAACAATGCCGTCAATCTCCCAATCAAAAGCCGATTGCTTTAAAATGGGCTGCCAAGAGGGTCTTTCGTGCGAAAAGTCCACATAATATGCCACCTTTGCGAGGGGGTGTGCTTCCAATGAATATAACATTGGAAAATCTAGCTTAAGAGGTATGTTACCACACCATCTATCCTCCCAAAAAGTCATTTTTTGACCATTCCAGGCTGCCTACCTCAAGCCTTCCTTGAATTCTTTATAAAATTTCATTAGACCCTACCATGGGCTTAACCCAATAGAACACCTAGGCTATCTTGGATCACCATCAATAAGGATCCCATATTTTTATACCACCACCATTCTCCATATGTTGTCCACCTCTAGGCCAAATCTCCAAAGCCATTTGAATAGAAGAAACTTATTCATTAGCTCCACCCTTCTAATCCCAAGCCCTCCCTTTTTTCCTTTGGAGTACAAACCATCTCCCAAGCTACCAAATGTTGGCCCCTCTCATTTGAAGCAATTCAATTTGTTGGACCACCTGCTTTAAAGCCACATAAAGGAACAAGAAGTACACGGGGATACTAACCAACGCCACCTTTATCAAAGTGACCCTCCCACCTTTTGAGAGATATAACGTTTTCTATCCAGCTAACCTCCTTCGGAGTCTATGAATCACTGGGCTCCAAGAATCCTTTCTTTTGAATGGGATCACAAGGGCATACCCAAATAAGTAAGAGGGAGTCTTCCAATCTTGCACCCCAAATCCGCAATAAGCTTGTCCAAGTTGGAAACTTCTCCAACCGCAATGAAATAACTTTTTAAAAAATTCATTCGTAATCCCGATGCCACCTCAAAACACCTAAGAATGCATTTCAACAAACGAATCTGCCTTTGGAAGTTGTTGTATAAGATTAGGGTGTCATCCACGTACTGGAGGTGAGAAACCGTCACATTATCGTTTCCTACCTGAAAACCTTCAATTAACTCGCTATTCGCTGCCTTGCCCAGCATTCCGCCCAAAACCTCAGCTACAAGCACGAAGAGAAGGGGGGATAAAGGATCCCATTGTCTCGGACTTCTAGACCCTTCAAAGAAACCAGTGGAAACCCCATTAAGCAAGACTGAAAAAGAGGCGAGGCCGAAGCATTTCCACATCCAACTTCTCCACATAAAACCAAACCCAAACCTCCTTAGTAAATAGTAAAGAAAATCCCAGTTTACGTGATCGTAAGCTTTCTCCATGTCAAGTTGCATAATACCCCTGGAATGTCTGCCTGAATTCTGTCATCAATGCATTCACTGGCTCATCACCCCATCCAAAATTGATCTACCTTTCATAAAAGCCACTTGATGCTTGGCAAAAACGGAAGAAATGACCTCTAAAACAAATTGATGTAGTATGGGGTTGCTAGAAAAATCTGGCAGCAATAAGGTTGTATATGGGATAAGCCTTAAAGATGGATATGGATTCTTAGGTGCAACTGAGTGGATGTATGGTACGTTCAGGTCTAGACATCAAGCTTTAATGAAAGATAAAACCAGAAAATAAAGAAGAAGAAAATGTAGCTTAAGTGAGGAATCACCAACTCACTGTTACTTTGGAAATCACCAACCAAAACTCCAAGAATAGCAAAGACTTGAAAAAGGTAGACATCAACATGAAAACATAAACCTTTTATTCAACTTCATCGCTTCATTCTCATGATCTTAGGCCTATAAATAGGTATACAATCACTCAAATAAAACAAACTAAAATAGAAAAGTTTAATACGCTATGGTGGGCTATAAATGGCTATGATGGGCTATGGTATAGAAAAGTCAAATGTATAGTGGGCTATAGTGGAGAAAGTCAAGTGTAATGGGTTATGGTGGTTAAAAAATCAATAGTGGGCTAGGGTGAGCTATGGCAAGCTATTAAAAGTCTTATTACAAAATATAAATAAAATTAAACATAAAATTAAAAGTAAAAGAGTGTTAGAGACACAAAATAGCCTTTAAACTCAAACAAACATGTCCCCACATGACCTAAATGGAAAGTACATAATCTGCTCAAATAACTTTTATTCCATCTAAATGGTCAAAGGGCATCTCCTCTTCTCATAGACTTTATGAACAACACGTGACGGACTGTCCTCATCACAAATTGCCAAGCAATTAAATAAAACCTTGTATGTACTCCCGATCTAACTAATAGGTCTATAGTCTAAAATCAACTCAGCACGTTCCTTTTTCGGAATCAAATAAATGAATGTTGCATTGTTGCCCTTATCAAGAAATTCCCTTTCATAGAAGTCCTTAAACACTGACATAAGGTCCTCCTTGATCACGCCACAATAAGTCTTGTAGAACATGATTGGAAAGCCATCCGACCCTAGAGCCTTATCACCCTCAATGAGCCAAATCACTTGCTCAACTTCTTTCTCTTCAAAGGGTCGTTCCAAACAAGTCGACTATATATAAATCACGATAAAAGTCATCAACACTACACTTCATCTCTTCCTCAGTCTCCACCCAAACCCCACCTACCTTCAATCTATGGATAGTGTTAAAAACCATTCAGTTTGTCGCAATTTTGTGACATAATTTTGTGTTTTTGTCCCCCTCCTTTAGCCACTGCACCCTAGACTTCTGCTTCCACATCATTTCCTCCATATAAAGGGCCCTCTCATAGTCCCCTTTAAAGAACTTCCTTGTTTCCTTATCTTCCTCCATCAAACCTTTCACCTCCTATTTCTAGTCTAGGTTATGGATGTTCTCTAACGCAGATTCAATTATTCCATCAATCCTCCCAAATACGTTCATATTCCAAATCCAAACTTCATCTCTTAGGAATTTGAGCTTAAGCCTAAAACACTGTCCAGGAGGCCCCTCAACCTCAAATGAAGGCCACCAATCTGCCACTAACTCACTGAAACCCGAGTGCAAAGTCCACATGGTTGGAAGTGAAAAGGACATGGGCTGGATCTTCTCACCCCTCCTTCCCTTTCAACACAATCAAAATATGATCAAAACCGGGTCTTGCCATCGGGGTTGATTCCAAAGGGCAAAACAACTCCTCCCAGCTCATCAAGACTAAGAATTTGTCCAACTTGCTTACTGATGAATCTTCCGGAAATTAGACCAAGTGAAAGAAGCACTTAAAATGGGAACATCAAGCAGATTGTTGTAGTCCACGAAATCTCCAAATAACTCCATACCCCATGTCCTACTCCCCCTATTCCTCTCCTCATAATATAATACTTCATTAAAGTCCCTAACCGCGCACCATGGCAAATTTTTGTCCCTCCCTATTTGCTCCAATTCTACAAGGAATCCCACAAGCAAAGACATATCATTTGGGCTATATACCCTTGTAATCATACAGTGGTGACCATTTCCTTTCCTTGAGGTAATCAGTGTAGCCGAAAATTGTTCCACTCTAGAGTCACTCATCTCCACTGTCCTTATCCCAGAAAATAATTACCCCACCGGAAGCTCCAACAGATGGGACCAAAATCCACCTCGTCTGAGTAAAACAACTAATTTCCTTTATGACCTCCCTATCTATAGTTACAAGCTTTGATTCCTGGATAAGATCCACCTCTGCACCACAACGGGACACCAAATCTTTAAGCATTCGTCTACTTTCTTTGTTACCCAGGCCCCTCCCATTCCAAGACATGATGCAAATATTCATTTGGAACACCCTCTTCCCCCGCGAGTCTTTCTTTCCGATCCCCTAGCCTCCACACCCACTACTTTGTCGTAGGAAATTCCCCACCTCAAATTTCTTATTTCTCTAAGTTCCTTCCCAAGCCATCTCTGTCTATGCTAATTCTCCATCTCCCTCCTTCCAATTTGGCAAAAATCTCCCAGGTCTCCTACTCCATCCCCTCAAAAGAAACACCAACCACCTTGCTGACTTCACCCATCTTCTATAACACCCATTCAAAAACCTCTGATAGTGACCTGGCATCCTCCACTACAGATATCAGTGCTAAGTTCGATCATTTAGCATGTAATTTTTTCACATCCTCCCCAATTGAATGAAAAAATCCATTCCCTGTGCCCACTCTCACCCTCTCTGCAGCCATCTAGGTGTCGCAACAAGAGCTTCCCTTCAGATAACTCTTATCTCCCCAAAAATTCAAGGTCCCTACTTGTTGGTCGGTGTCCATGGTTGAGGCCCAACAACCCAAAATACCACCATTCGACAAGTTAGGCCCCTCACTGTGAGAAGTTTCCCTCGAGACATCCCAATCCAGTAGGTCCCAAGTAGTTAGACCCCCATCTGGATGACTAACCTTACCTCCAGGCACCCCTGCACTCACGATGGCAAGGGCACACCTGTCACCATTACTTTCACCTAAGCCCAGCTCCCTCTTTTCTTATAAAGATGCAAACACCCCTTGGGATTGTAGCGATAGTCGCAAGGATGGCATGATATCCTTCGACAACTGGAGATCAGAGTGTTTGAGGTTACAAAATGACAGAAATCCCCTCCGAGGGAGATTCAACAGTGCTAATGGAAGAGGGAAAATTCTAGCTCCTTTCGTCCTTGCCACCTCTGCATTGAGTGACTCAATCCCCTCTCAGATAGGTTTCTATATCTCAAGTTCTTCTCGCATGCTGGTGGAAGGAGTGGAAGATGATTTTCCCAACTCTCACGATCAAACGAGAGGTGTGGAGAGACTTAATTCTGTAATTATCAAAAAGACTTAATTATGTTAATTAAACTTTCGAAGGAACCCCGATTATAGCCAATGACTAAAGGAAAATCCATCTAACTTATTTGCCCCTCCCTAATCGCTCAACTTTCTTAAATGCCCTTCCACCCTCCCCTTAATAGGAGAACACCGAACTGCCCCCCAAGCTTCCCCAGAATCCCTTTTTTGCCCCTCCATAAAATAAGACCCGTCTGATCCTTGAGAAATTCGATTATTACCTGCCAAGTCTTGTTGGTTAAATAACCTACATGCCCCTCCATCCTTATGTATTTCAGATAATTGCCCTCCCTTATCTCCTCTTCCCGCCCCACCTGAACTTCGACCATAGCTCCCCCTCCAACAAAAGAGCTCCCACATTTGTACCGTACATTTAAATTTAAATTTGAATTTGAATTATGGTTGTACTTTTGTCTCCACTCCACACGGCTCTAAGCCATTATTGGTTGTTTTCCTCTGGCCTGTCGCCTAATGCATGACACTGGCATTTGAGTCACTGACAGCTAGCCCTCTAGCTCCTCTTCCGACTGAATCCAGACTAAGAATTCTTTCCCTTGGTCAAAGACTGATATACAACGAGGGATCTTACTCAAGCATCCCCTGCGAATCAACAACCTTGCCTTCAAAAACTGCTTCTCATCTGCCAGTTTATCCCATCTCACTAAGCCCTTCTAAAGTCCTTCAATAGCGCCAAAAAAGCCTATGTTCTAGAGATGCTAAGGCAGTCACTCCACAAGGACCCACTTTTCTTTCTCCAAGTCGCCAGGTCTCGCACAATTAACTCCTGGAGACCACATTAAGAAGGAAAAGGTGTCACTATCACCCAACAAAGTCCCCCTTCTAAGATGTATTTTAAGTTCTTTTAATGTAGGAACACCAGCACCCTATTCCCATCAATCGGCCGGATAATGGGGGATACACCGGACAGCAAGACTTTCATCAAAAGTTTTGTACATGTCTCCCAACATGCCTCTGCATCATTCCAAGAAGCCACCGCCGCCCTTTCCTAGATGCTCTCCTTAATCCCCCTATCTGTGTAAAATGTCTTGATCCCCAATCCCCCCTCCCCCAAAGACACAATATCACCAGCAATACCCAGATGGCCCAATCGCTCAATCAAAGCCATGGTCATCAGCAGCCTATTGGAGTTGGGCATCATCCCCTGATCTTGAGGTCCAGTCATCCACGGAGGTCCCTTACAATTAAACCCGGACGGAGCATCAACCGACTGCTCGCAGCGACGGTCCCCTCCATCAATCTCCTCAAGCAAAAGTTAACGATGGCCCCAGTCAAGTGCACCCAACCATAACCATCCTTCCCTTCAAGGACAACAATCAAACAGGCCTTGCCATTTTCATCAATCGAAGAAACCACCACATATATGCCCCTACCATTCTCTTTCCTCAGCACGACAAGAACACTTTTGTCTTCCCTTCTCGTTCTGGTAAAGCAGAGCTTACAATTGAAGCTTCTAGCTTCCACTAAGCATTCAAAAATTCAAGAGGCATTCCCAACTCT
Organism: Platanus orientalis; assembly: GCA_025762735.1. Classification (NCBI taxonomy): domain Eukaryota; kingdom Viridiplantae; phylum Streptophyta; class Magnoliopsida; order Proteales; family Platanaceae; genus Platanus; species Platanus orientalis. The sequence goes on along the minus strand of JAOXJP010084184.1, from coordinate 16,459 downwards.
CACCTAGATGAAATGGGAGAAACCTCATCCCCTCTCCACAAATCGGATACACTTTCATTTTTACACCACGCCTCCTCCAACCGTTGTAGTTCTTCTTCTAGGCTTCATATTATTCTCCTCCACCTTAGAGAGATAGTTGTCCAGGGTTGGGGGTTAGGCTTTATTTTCTTATGTCTGTTGTTTGGTTCATTTTCCTTGTGAGCTTCCTTTTTTGCCTTTTTTTATAGGTAAAGCTTGCTTTTTTTTTCTCCTTTCTTAATAAAACTTCTATATTTCTCCAAAAAAAATCATATCCTATAGTTGGACCTATACAACTATAAGCACTAAGCTTCATCAAAATTCGACTATCATCAAGTGAGAAGCTCAGTTTCAGATTACATAAATTCAAGAAGATAAACTATTGTAAAACACAATTAGATTTTTTTTTTTTTTATGAAGAAAAAGCTTTATTCAAAAAAGAGCAAAAACAAGAAGTGCATTGCTGTAAAAAATCTATACAAACCATAGCAAGGACTAAACTGGAGTTAACTGACCTTTACATAGATAAAATTTGCATTGACACAAAGAGCAAGATTGCTCGGAAGGGTCCATGGTGTTGTTGTCCATGCTACAAAAGCTGCATTATGTGGATCGCCAACTATTGGGAAAGACACCATGATTTCAGGGTCGGGCACTTCCTACAGAACTCATGAAAGGTTAGGAAAAGAATGGGATCATGATAATAACTATTTAAAAGCTATCAGTAAGTGTAACATAAGAAACATTAACAGAAGCTTTAGAAAATGAATACCTTATAGTTCAGGTTGGCTTCAAAATTTGAAAGCGGAGTTTTGCAACCGGTGCTATATGGCATTACCTGCAAGACAAGGTCCAAGCCACACATTTTTCACACTACGCACAACCCAGTAAGTATCCATTTGAAGTTCATCCATGTACATTATTGATAATTTAGCTATACAACACTTCTGCCGTTGTAATGTAGAAGATAGTTTACCTATAACAAAATAGAATAATAATGTAAAAAATAAAATAAAAAGTGTAGTCTACCTTAAATCCCCTATATACCAGATCCTTCTCGTAAAGCTGTGAGAAAACCCACCACACCCCTTCCATATACTGAGGATCCATCGTCTTATAATCGTTCTTGAAATCAATCCACCTCCCTGTTCTCGTTATAATCTTCTCCCACTCTTCGACGTACCTCGTGACGATACTCCGGCACTCCTCGTTGTACTTATCGATTCCCATATCTAACACATCTTGTCTGCTCTTGATACCCAACTTGACATCAATCTCGTGTTCAACGGGCAATCCATGGCAATCCCAACCAAATCTCCTCGTCACGTGGTGCCCGATCATCGTCTGGTACCTAGTGACAATATCTTTGATCGTCCCGGCGAGGATGTGACCATAATGCGGCAACCCGGTCGCAAAAGGAGGACCGTCATAGAAAACGTACTCGGGCATGTTTTCAGTCCGCTTAAGCTGGTTTTCGAAGGCTTTAATATCATCCCAGAACTTGAGTATCTTCTCTTCCTGCTTCGGGAACGAGAAATCCTTCCCTTCACATACCTCCTCCATTACTGGAACTCGAAGAAAAGCTCGAACAAACCCAGAATTAGGGATTAGGGTTTTAAAATTAACCACAGAATAAGAAGAAAAAGAAGTAGATGATGCTAATGAAAGGAACAGGGAGGGCTTGAGGAAGGAGAATCTCCCGCCGCTATGTAGTGCCCCCTGATGAATGGAAACTTGGGGCGCAGGCAAGACTGACTGAGTGAAGGCGCGACAATCGACGGCTAGGTTTTAGAAATGTGTTCAAACACTCGAATCGACCCGGTTGTTCGGAAGTCTGCCGATCCGAGCTATCTGGTAACTCACCCCTGGTTACAGAACATTTTCTTCAAAAAAATGTCTTAGTGTGTATGGTGAATAACAAGCTGACATGTGTTGATCTTGGGGGTTTTGAATTGGGTCTCTCTTTTTGAACACCTACTTCTTCGTTGTAACACTTTTTTGAACATTTTTAACCCCAAGCACAACACATGTCAGCTTGTTATTCACCATACACACTACAAACACTCTTTCATCACTGAGCATTTTCTTCCTTGGTAAAACATTACAAGCCCGGCTATCTTTCTTCTCTCTTTTCATCATAGTTTTAAAAACCGAGCCGGATCAGGTGGTCCAATCTGGTTAATTGAAACTGGCGCCCTAAGTGTTCAATCAAAGCATAAAACCATAGTTTTAAAAATCAGATCGATGATCCGCATGGATGAACCTGAACCAGCACCCTAAATGATTATGTAAAAGTTTAAAACCGTAATCTTCCAAAAACCACATATAACCGGCAAAACTAGACAAAACCGATGAAAACCGGTCAGTATTTTATGAACCCAGTTCTATTATAACCAACCGGTTTTTTTAGCAAATTAAGAAGAAAACAATAGAAATGTGTCTTTCCAAATTCCGATTCCACTTTCCATTAATTGTTTTCAATTTTTGGTATTTTATTACATTTGTTGGTATGTCTGAAAAATAAAAACCCATTCTTAAGCATTCTAATGCATTATGATTATTTTTATTTTTTGGTATCTTTTTACATTTTACTTATGTAAAGTAAATCATGGTTAGATCATGTAAACCATCGGTTGGACCTGAACCATCCAACTTACCAGTTTGATGGTCAATCTAGTTCTCAAAACTATGTATAAAACCATAATTTGTCAGAAATAATGTAAAACCGGTCAAACAGACAAAATCAGCCAGTTTTTCATAAACCCAATTCTAATGAAATCAACTGATTTAATTTAGGAAATTAAGAAGAAAACATTAGAAACTTGTCCTTCCAAATTCCAATCCCACTTTGCATGAGTTGTTTTATTTTTTTGGTATTTTATTGGTATGTCTAAAAATATAAACTAGATCATAAGCCTTCTAATGCATTATGTATTGTTTATTTTTTGGTATTTTATTACATTTTACTTGTACTTGAAGTGAACGGCAATTAAATCATGCAAACTGATGGTTGAACCTGGTTGTATCTAAATTGTCTACCTTAATGGTTTGATTACCAGCCTAGTTCTCAAAACTATGATTTTTACCCTTACATGTTTTTTTTTTCTTTTTAAATGTCTCTCTCATTCATGTTTTGTTTTCCCCCTTGCCCTTTTTTTTTTCTCTTGGTAAAAAATCTCATTCATGCCAAAAAGATATGGAAGTCTTTGTCGGAAAGAAAATGTTTGCACTTGAAAACACAGAAAGACCAATTGCCCAAGCCTGTAATATTTTAGGTTTCTATTTTAACAACTCCAAAATTGAAATCATCTCAAAAAGTGCAAGTTTCTATTAAACCATTACAAAGACTTTATAAGAGAAGATGGAAGATTGGTTTAAAGCAATGTGAAGACAAACACATACCAAGAGTTTATCTAACTCATGGCTAGGGCTGTCAACTATCCGCCTAAGCATCTATATTTGATTCGATTAAGGCGAATACGGATCTATCCATATTAGATTCGTTTAATAAATATTCATATATAAATGAACCGAATATGGATATGTATACATTCGCTTTGATTAATATTCGACTGTTTAAGTATATATATATGTGTGTGTGTGTGTTATAAACAATCAAATTAATACATATTTCTCATCTTATTTTAGTGTTACGAGTAAATATTAGATTTAAAGAGGGTATTGTAGAAAATAGGTTTTTTATTATTATTATTTATTTTATAAAAAAAAGTTAAATATATCCTCAAGTTTCCAATAGAATGTGTAAAGGATATATCCAAATTCATATATGAAATTCGTTTAAATAAACAAATACGAATACAGATCCTATTTTTAAATATCCATAGATATTTGAATTCATATCTGATATTCGATTAACTAAACGAATACAAATATGAATGCAACTATATCCGATTCAAATTCACTCCGTTTTACAGCCCTACTCATGGTTAGAGTTTTCTATTATCATTAAAGAGAACTCTCTCCTTGATGGTTGATATACTCGGTTAAAAGGGTGTATGTCTTAAAACAAAGTTACTTGGTCAAGTTCCTTGAAAAATTGTCTAAAGTTAGGATGACAAGGTAGCTGATGTCACCAATGCCAAGTTGTTGTCATTTCCCTTAAACACCTACGGTTAGCTAGTCAAGTATGAAAGAGTAGATTGCTAGTTAACCTACATTCAAGGCATCAATGGAAAGAGAGTTACTTAGCCAAGTTTTTTAGTTAAGCAATGAGTTTATAAACACTTTTTAGAACATTAAAGTTACTACATTTCTACACAAGTTGGGTAGGTTAGGAACCTTTCTCTACGGGTGATGTGGACGAGTGAATAATGATTTGCCCAGATCAAGATGATTTGATGAGTTCAAATTGTCTTCAATCTGACTAGAGAAATATCAAACCAGTTCCAAGCTATAGGAATAGGCCTAGTAGGGTTGTGTATGAGTCGGGTCAGGGGCAGGCCCTTAGTAGGCTCGAGGGAGGACCCAACATTATATATTATGGGATTGGGAAAGGCCTGCTCCCTAAAATAACTCAACCTCAAGATCCAAACAAGACCTTGCTTGATTTTACATGCATTAAGCCTTGGCAATGGGCCTTGAAGCTTGGGCTAAGCCACCTAAGCATGGCTTAAGCTTAAGCCTGGGCTAAACTTGGGTCAGACCAATTTTTGGACTAGGCCTGTCTATATGGCCCTATGTGCAACCTTAAATGTGTGACAAGACACGGATAATGGGTTTATAAGTAAATATACAATGTTTGTCACAACCCAGATCTGTGGCCTGTATTCGTGACCCGAATCTTGATTGGACAATGGATGACACACCCTAAACCTGTATATTGATGGGGAGATCCCCTTTTTGGTGTATGGCACTCATCCTCATACTTTTATGTATAAATTTTGTCTATTTCTTTTACATTCTTTAAATCCATTAACCAAACACAATGTAGTGTAATATTAGTTACATTTCGTCTAAACCACACATGATCACGAAATAGCAACGGATTATTTAGTTTTTTACCATTTACACTGCCGAAGTGTAGTGAAATGATTAAAGCTCACATCAAATAACAATCTCATAATGCAATTGAAATAGTCACAATCACATCTAAACTAACTCAAGGGTCCATATATTTAGTATAAAAAAAAGGCTTCCACAAGCCAATATTTACAATATCCTACCCTAACCACAAAGGGGTACAAATCCAAAGAGTTTAAAATAAATGTACATCCCATGTCCAAAACTATAATAAAAAAATAACAATAAACCCTACGACCTTGTCACCCAACTAATCCTATATCCTGCATTCCAAGCGGTCCACATGATACCTCTACCTTTATAGCCTCAATTTGTAAGGTAGTGTCAATTAGGGTGAGCTTGATGGGCTTAGCGAGAAGATATACAAAATATTTAACAAGAAAAGGAAGCCAAAACAAGCACAACATAGGTAAGGATGAATCATGATAGGGTAAAGATGTTCAATACATATGCATATGCAACAAGTAATCTAAACATATATCATTACAATGATTCAAAGTATATTTATGTTTCAAAATAATCATATGAGTTTTCAAATAAAACCAATGTGCATATGTCATATGCTAACCCATAAGGGTCTCCAATAAACACCAAAATCGGATGCATATAACTTAATAAGGGTCTCCTACAAAACCAAAACATGCAAGTAACCCATGTAAAGTCTTCGACAAATCAAATCATGCAAATAACTCATATAGGGTTTCTGAAAAATCAAACCATATGCAAACAACTCATGTTGGTCTCTGACAAATCAAATCATATACAAACAATCCATATAGGGTCTCCAATGCTACAAGGGTAAACCTTAAGGTGGTTTTCGAATTTGTCACAAGGGTCAACCCCTTAGGGGTCTGTCGCTATTGCTAACCTCAAAGAAGTTTTCGAATGCCATATAGGCCAACCCCATAAGGGTCTTTGAATGTCATAAAGGCACTTGCTATATAGGCTAATCCCATAAGGGTCTCCGAATTCAAAAAATGTGCTTGCCATAAAGGACAACTCCATAAGGATCTTTGAATGTCATAAAGGACAACTACATAAGGGTTTTTGAATGTCATAAAGGCCAACCCCATAAGAGTCTCTGTTGTCATAAAAGCCAATGTTAGCCCACAAAAATCCCATTTGTCCATATAATTCCCCCTAAACCAGGGTAATCCTCTAAAATTCCCTAAGACAGGGGTTCCAAAACAAATCCATGTGTCCAAAGAAGATGTATCAAATCCATGCTCCTATAAAGTAAAATAGTTATTGCATAAATATGTTATAAAAAATATATCCATATTTCCAAGCTCGTAGATAATCAAAACCAAATGTGCAAATCTCATGTACAGATCTAAACCATAATGCAGATGAGGATGCTCAGATCAAATAAAAGATCACGTATGAATCTATGACATGTAATATGTTTCCATGCTAAAAGTAATCAAATACAAGACAATAACACCATGCTTCAAAACTCATGTAAAAAATCCATGTAAGATACTCTACAATAATACCAAAGTAAACAAAAGTAAAATCATGCATGCTTATGCTACAAAGTTTCCAATGGATACAATTCTTTAAATATAAGCATAAAAATTCTAAGATTCTAATATAGGAATCCATAGAATTGATACTACACTATATGGATTAATAAAGAGCAAAGAGAACCCATAAAAATAAGTAATATGATTAAATAAGAAATTCATAAGTTTGCTATAAACTTATAAATCATGGAGAACTAATCATATGACCATGAATCGAATGGGTAAAGTCTTTGAAGATTATCGTTCTTGAACATAAGAATTAGTAAAGTTCATTGATCAAATCACATATCAAAATATGTTTTCCCACGAATATCATATAAATCTCTCAGATCTAATCATAAAAGAATTTTAGAATTACCTCAATCAATTAACCGGATACAAGAATCCAATCTGACCCGATCTCCAAAGTATCAACACCTGCTTTAGGATTTTATGCGCTTCTCCCACTTCCAGAAAAGTTATAGGACCTTATTTGAACATGGGTATCTCTATTTATAAAGTATTTAAGAAGCCAAAGTAACTATATGGACTGTGGGATCCTTATGAGATTCTTATCCTTAGGCTATGGAGTCCAATATCCTTAATTAAGTCAAACTGCATTAAGAACACTCTATCTTTTGTTAATTACAAACTTACACACCACTAATTGCAATAATCTATGTTATATATTGTAATTGAACTCACAAAGATAAGAAAATAACAATGAGACCATTTTTTTTTACAGATATTTCATAAATTTGTCCTTCCAGTTCACAATATTCCTGAATGACATTCAGGATGATAAAATAATCATTGTCTAACCTTTATGGTCGTTAGAACATTATCATTCAAAACTTAATGAATCAATTGTACATTTGAAAACATTTATTTGATAAAATCATTTTCAAAATTAAATAAATAAATTATAATATAGTTTGTAAAATATTTGACAAATACTTTATAAAAAACCACTGGCCAGATTTTTATGTCCAATTAAATCACATATTTCCTAAACTGAATATTCTCTCACTTAAGGGCAGTGGATTCCTTGTTGAGTATTTTCATCCTCTCAAGTATCATGTAGGATATCCAAACTACCCATGATATAACCTCCAATTAGGCATCATTGGTTGATAGCTCAAAATAAATAGCATAATAACTTAGAGAAATATAAACCCCTCAAGTATAAGGATGAGTCTATAAATATGAACAACACTTGTCTTGATAGTGATATTTTACCAAGTGTGTTCATAATAGATCATTTTAATGCATTTATATAATGCACCCACATGTAAGCTTAAAGTCTCACTCTAGTGACTGAGATTACATCACTTCATCATATGGTAGCTCTACATGTAGTAGCCCTATAAGTGATGTGTCCAGCATCATCCATAGCTATAAACTTTCAGGTCTACAAGAACTTGGATTATCATATCTCTCCACACATTCCAATGTGTTTGACATCTTACTATGTTACATGAGGACCACCTATCTCATCTTATGAGATCAAATAATTACCCATATATGCCAACTTGCTAAGTTGGTAAAGTTTGTGGGTGTCGTACCACAGGCTTGGGTTCAAAACCCGTCCACCTATAATTACCTATCTAAAAAAATAATTACCCATATAGAAAAACAAATACATGTGATGATAGAATAAATAGTTATTATTAAATAAATAATTAACTAATCATGTCTATATTTTATATGAATGGCTTTGTCAGGACACATATTTCCAACTTAAACCATAACCCACTTTGGAATAACCTAGTGGGACCACTTAGCCCAATATATTGAAGTGTAAGAAAATATAGAAATCCAAGCCCTGACCGATCAAGAGATCCTTAATCAATCATGGGCATGACCGATTAGGGTATAATGCAATAGTATGATAACCCTCCCATTGGGATATAGTGCAATGGTATAACGACCTTCCCATTAGGGTATAATGCAATGGTATGACGGCACTCCCAATGTAGTATAATGCAATGGTATGATGACTCTTATGGATAGGGATATTACAATCTATCAAAATATAAGGAAGTAAAAGAAAACATAATCAAGTGAACCAAAATGTAAGTAATTATAAGAAAGTTTAAGTGATGGCCCTACAATTGGGGAATAATGCAATGTGCTAAAAAAAAGTAAAGGTCTCACTCTTAGGAAAAAACAAAGTATATAAGAAAGAACGAAAAATTCATAAGAAAATAAAATGACAAGAAAAGAAAGAAAAGTATATAAGCTTTAAAAGTAAAGTAAATTTATACGTCATGTAAAGAAAGAAAAGTATTAAGATAAGGAAATGCAAATATCTAAGTTTCACAAGTAAGAAGAAATTCATAAGCTATACCAAAAAAAAAAAAAAAAAAGTTCCATGGAAGGAAAAAAAGTATATAAGCTACTAGTGAAAATATAAGTAAGTAAAGAAGATGTTAAGAAAATAATGAAAGCACATAATCTCAAAAAAAAATATAGAAGTTTTCAAATTATGCAAAAAAATAATATGATGTATATGATGACTCTCTCATTGGGATACAATTCAATGGTATGATGATTAATGATAAGTGATAAATAAATGTTAAGAGAAAGACAATGAAAGTTAATAAGTTATAAGTAGAACATGATGGATGGTAACTTATGATAAGTAACAAGTAATGAATGAAATAACTAATTTGAAGTACTGATAGATGAGAAAGAAAAAAAGAAAAGTAACCTAGTTATTATAACTAGTGGACTAAATAAAGAATATGTGATATATGACAAGTAATGAATAACCCACATAAATTGAAAAAGTAAAATATGATGACAAGTAAATGAGAAATTAACGATGTTGAATGAATAATTTGATAAGTGACATGAGAGTGATAATGTAAATGATAAGTACTAAGGTAATAATAAACTTATTGAATATAAATGTAGAATTTTATCTGTATTATAAGAAAAATGTTTTGTTATCATTGTCAATTGCTTAGGAATGTTGCATGCCTACCTTAAAATGAGTTGCATATGCATATTTAAGTTAGAAGTGTATAATCTATGCATGAAAAATATTAAGGAATGACTATAATGAAATGTAATGAATATCCTGTTTGAATTGCCTAGTACGGGTTGCCATGAAATGCTTTACATACCTTTTCATGTAAACATTAATGAATATTTAGAATGACTGTAATTATACAAAATGTCATGCTTAGATTTTATATGACATGCCATGATGATAGGTTGCATAGATTTGTGATGCGTAGTAGCTAATGAATGTACACTTGCATACGGTTACATGTTGGAAACTGTTATGCATTTTGCATAAAGGTATGTTAAGTATTTTGTATTGAAAAGATTCATGCTTTGTTCATCCAGTTTTGTTGTAGATTTGTATTCCTACCTACAAGCCGTGGAACTCACCATTTCATACCATTTTTATTTTAGATGAGTTATAGAGTACAGGTGCGTTGTTGGGAGCACTTGGGGTAACGACCCCAAATTTTATAATCTTATCAATGAGAAAAGTTATATAACCTTATATATATTTTTAAACATCATAAAACCTATACACATAGCATGAACAATGGTTTAATTAACAATTTAATCATATATGTCATCCAATCATCCTCTATCTTTAAGCATATCTTACTTGAATCATTCCATAGAGTTTTCTAAGCAATTTATTCACCACAACATACTAGTATAATTACATGGAGATCAACATGCTTCATAGTTATCTTTTAACATTACCTTCAACCAACATATTTGAGAGATGCTCATCACTAGTCCAAATAATCATACTTCTCATGGCAAATCAAGAAAATCATCCATCATTATCTGTTAATGTATGTAATGTCAATCTCATGGTCAAACCTTGTGAAGGGTGTTTGTCTTGTAAGTGTTTTATGTGCTCTCAATTCAAGACAATGACATGGTGGACCAAAGGCTTGGAGGAAGACTGAAAGCTACCTCGAATTTGCCCATTCCACTCAAGGTATAAAACATGCATTGCATATCATACATTAACCAAAATGTAGACCTAAGTGTGGTGGAAAAACTCATAAAAGACCTAAGTAAAACTATACCAAAAGAAAACCCAAACACTACTTTAGCAAAGTGTAGCAGATCAGGGCCTAATCAATCACGGATCTCATAATCGATCACGATCCTGGATTGAGTCTTAGTTTGAGACTCCCAAGAGCATCACCCCATCAGAGTTTATCGATCATGAGAAAGATCACGACCTGGGTGCCTGACTCTATGATCGATCACGAGATGAAATAGGCTAAGCCCAGATTTGTGATCGATTACAGGGGTATTTTTGTTAATCCAAAATTTATTTCCCCACCCCTGGGGGTTATTTCAAAATTTGAACCTCGTTTTTAAAAAATCTAAGGCTTTAAAGAGTTGTCCATTTTCAAAGATTACAATCCAAAGGTTGTTGGTGCTCTCACCCTTATAAAAGAAAACTTTTTCTTTTAGGAAAAACACTTCAAGCAAGCTAGAGAGTGTTAAAAGAAACTAATTGAGAGTTTTCTCCATTAAGAAAACCAAGTTTCTCTCACTATTTTGAGCTAAAGTAGCTAGATCTTCTTCAAAGATCATCTCATTCTCTCATCTTCAATACCAAATTTTTACTATTGAGGAGAACTTCTAGTGGACTCTTTCTAAGAGAAAACCATACTTAACTGAGCTCAATGAGAACTAGAGCAAATGGCTTGAAGGTTGTGAGTAGCTAAGGCATACTAGCTTTACAAGGAGCACTCCCACATTGTATAAATGACAACATCAACCAACTTGTGATAATATTTACTTTTTTTTGCATTCATACATATTAATGTCTTGCTTTGCTTCGAGTAAAGACACCAAATGTTTTAAATAGCTTGCCAAGAGAAAGTAGTATATGTTTTGTATGTTTTTTACCTAAGTTGTATTAGACAATCTAAATTAAATATACCTAAGCTTATATGTGAACTTTATAAGAGTGAACGTTGGTCATCGTACCGAACCACTATAAATCTTTTGTTGTGGATTGAGTGTGTGATTACTTGTTTATTTACTTTTATGTTTGTTGCTACTCTTGCATATTGCCTATTTGATAAAACACTTAAGTAGAAACTTTGTAGCACACACACTTGTGGTAATTTTAAGAAGATTAAAAATGAATTAAAATCAATCCCAACACATTGAAAAAGGAGTAAAATAATTTTAATATCCTATACATGCCCTCTAAGATAACCTAGTAGGTATTTCAATATGTTTCATGGAAATTGCAAAGTTATAGAATCCTAGTTTATAAGTATTCACAATGCATGGGGTTCATTATTTCAATGAAATACATATAAATAGCATGCAAATCCACCTTTTCTAACAAAAATTGATAAGATTTCATCACAAATCACCACAAGAGGTAGGGTTTCTAAGATCCTAGCAAAGAACTTCACAAACATAATGAAAAACATTCATAGACTCAAGATTTTACTATTACAAGACTTTTAAGAGCTTATAAACAAACAAAACCAAATTAAGATTTGTGTAATTACTTACCCAAGCTTCTCATTCTACTTGCCAAGAAGACTTTGAAAAAGAACCTCATTTCTTTTCCCTCTATTTTCTGTAAAATGATATAGATTTAATATTAGAAGTATAGAACTAGGAAGATCTATGAAGAAAATAAGTAATGTTAACAAGATTTTCAAGGTTGAGAGTGAAACTTACCCAATTAGGAAAGAACTATCATACTTTCTCTCCAAAAACTCTTAACTATTACTAACTCTTTCTTTTTTGATATAAATTGGGTCATTAGGATTTCTTTAACATATTTCTAAGGTTTTGGATCGAATTGGGGGTCATACTCCTCAAAATGAAGAAAAATCGATTTTACATCAAAAAATAAAATATTGGTCATTCCGGATCAATCTGACACATTTTTGTGTACTTTTCTACAACCAAAGAACTATCGACTCGATCATAGATTGATCCTAAGTACACGTTCAAGCCGGTAAGTGAAGGCTTGAGTTGGATAGGTTTCTTTGACCTTTTCGCACTAAATCACTCATAACTTTCTCTAGAAAACTCCGATTTGTTTATCGTTTGTTGTATTGAAAAATAGATTTTAAGAGATTTCTAATAATATATGCTTTATACTTTAATTCACTCAACATTGGTATCAGTGTACCCATGAAGTTACCCCAAATGTGTTATTGTGACAACTTTAGAACGTGACAGGTTTATGGTTAAACTTGGGGTCTACACTTCTAAATCAGTCTAAAGGATTTCTAAATCACTTTATGATCTACCTAAAACATGTGAAATGACAATTTTATTTTTATAGGGAGAAAATTACAATTTTACCCTTTAAGTGCAACACAGGACATTACACTTGGTTTTGGAGGAGAGCATGATAATGGATGTCATCCTTAGTTTATTTTTAGTACTATTACAGTCTTTTCATTTCATAGTGGATCATGCATTTTGAGCCATGTTAACCCTTAGAATTAAGAGTTTATGTTTTGTAATACGTTATACAAGATGTAGTTGGGTTATGTTTATTTGACATTGAAGATAGTGATAGGGGTTTAAGGTTCTATAGATGATGGATGAGCTTTATTTATGCTACATACATGATGTTAGTAATTTATTCTTATTCCGTTGTATATGTTATATTTAAGACTTTAAGATTAAGGTAAATGTGAAAAATTTATAGTTATGTGATATGGATTTGGTTAGTAACGATCCGGATTCGTGCCTAAATAAAGTTATGAAATTTTGGATTTTTACACCAAGTGAGAGATTGTTAGAGTGGAATCTGATGCAAACCGAAGGCGAGTGAAATCAAAACGAGTGAGTTCCAATGTTGCTAAATAGATTTGAGCACATTTGGGTGACACAGACCAGAAACTAGAAAGTTGTCAGATCAAGATGACTGGCCAATGGCTTGATCCCGGATCAAGCTGAGGCACCTGACTTGATCTTGGTTCAAGCCAATGGCAATAAGAAGAAAACAGAAACTTCCGTGGAACGCTGAAAAAGTTAGGTTTTATGGTAGGATCAACTTGTATGATCTATATTCTATTGTTGTCTAGGGTTTAAAAAGAGAGTGAAAATATTGAAAATGAAGATTGATTTTGTAAGAGATTGAGAGAGAACTCTTGTAATCTTTCCCCAAATAGTGAAGCTTTCTTTGCGGCTCCATAGTTTTTTCCCAACCTAAAGTTTTGTACGTAAATCCTATGTTTTTGTAGTGTGCTTGTGGTTTGCTTGGTTTTACTTCAATTATTATTCCTTCTTCTTGTTTGGCTGGGTTGAAAGGTTTTCTGTGTTTACTCCAAACAAGTAGAAAGTTGTGTGAGAAGATGTTCAGACACATGGATCATCATCATCTTAACCTTATGTTCTTGATAAAGACATGCATTTCAAGTTACAGCAATCAAAGAGGGGAATGCGCTACTACTAATCTTTTTCTGTACTTTTACTAAAAGGGTCTTCTTTTAAACTTTTTAGTTACAATGACATGTTTAAAAGCATTTGAATCTCTTCATTTCTTTCTTTCTTTCTTTCTTTCTTTTTTTTTTTTCTTTGTCTTTTTGGTAATCTAATTGAAAGCATCTTTACATTAGGAAAACAAGTGTAATAGAAAAATGTTGAATATTCCCTTCATAATAAATAAATAAGAAAAAAGAAAAGAGGAAAAAAAGAAAGTTGAAAGCACCTACAAGAAAAAAGAAAAAAAAATTGTGTGTTTGGGGGAAGGGGATGGCTAAAAAGAGCAATGGTGCTAACACCAACTTACACTTCTGAAAGTATGTTCTGTCCAGGATTTGGTGTATAGGATGGTGTTCAGGAGACCAGAGGACGTCATATGGAAGAAAATAGGTGGGTGATGCATTTTTTTAATATGGAATATGCATTTTATTCCATATGACAGCCCCTGATGTTCTGGACACCATCCTAGACACTGAATCCTGGACAGAACATCATTTTCCAATGATGTTCTATTCAGCAAAAAATAAAATGTGAAATGATGTTCTGTCCAGGTTTGGTGTCCAGGACACCATTGTAATGTGAAATGATGTGTATGTGATGTATTTTTTGAATATGGAATATGTATTTTATTCTATATGTAGGCCCCTAATTTCCTGGACACCATCCTAGACACCAAATCCAAAACAACCTAGGCACCAAATCCTGTGCCACGGGTGGCACAACATACCAAGACACAAGGAGGGGTGGGCTCCATGCAAAGTTTATCGGCCCCACCCCCCTTGGGTCTTGGTAAATTGTCCTGAAATATAATGACACTTGGCTTGGCCTATAACTTGGGACTAAATATTCAAGTCAAGTCCCAACCCCAGGGCTTTTTATGGCAGCCCAAGCCCATTAACAGGCCTACGTCAATGGCCAATTAACAAGCACCGTATTAAAATATATTTTCTCAGGGAGTTTTAGACCATAGATGGAGGCCGGTTGGATATCTTTTTATCTCACAGGATTGTATCCTGTCCGGAGCCCTCAATCTATTCTATCATTCCCGTGAGACGAGACTAAAAATTTTCCAAATCCCAATCCAATGTAAAGCGGGCTATATACCCTGGGTGAACAAGAAAATTTTTTCAGTACTCTTTTTTTAAGAAATTTTTTTCAGTACTCTTCAAGGTGTAAGTATTTGAATGTACCCTTCTCTCCGATGTAACCGCGTTGCCGATTTCCTTTCTTCGTAGATCTTCCAACGCTGCAGATGGAATCGATATTCTTTGGGAAAAAACCCTTTTCATTATTGAAAACCAGCAGTGTAGCGGTAGCTCCAGTGGCTGTGATGTCCCGAGACGTTATGATAAACTCCAGCGATGGCTTCACCCCTTCCAAGTACTCATTATCTTCTGCGTTCTGTAAAATTTCAAGCATAAGAAGATAAAATTGTTATAGCAAACTCACAAACCCTTGATATCGTCGCTGTCAGTCATGATCAGACGATGGCAATCGAAAGATCAAACAGTGGTGCCTAGCACAGTAAATGGTTAACACAATCCACTGACTTAATCGTCAATCCGGCACCACCACCATCCTCAGACCGTTTATGATTTTCACCTTTACCCAATTTGAAGAAAAAAAAATACCAAAAAAAGAAACAGAAATTTTTGTTTTCAAATTCAGGGAAAAAAATAACAGCAGAAGCCGCTATTCAAAATTAAAAATAAATCAATAATTGATGTAGAACTAACGCCACAAACAGTTTTGTCGTGAAATTTGGTGAGTTTAAGCCAAATTTCGCGAGGATCAAAATTCATCGCTTCGCCATGATCACAGCCACTTTTCGCATAAATTCATTCGTTAAGGCCCTCAAGTTAGTAATTTTGCTATTTTTAGTAATTTTTCTTTTCGTCCTAACTTTCTATTTAGAAGTCAGAATAAGATCTCGTTTGTTCCTTGATGGTTCTTAATTACATAGTATTTGATTTTGTTGGTAACTCGTTTTTACTATTTTTGATAAAATTTATCAAATTAATCTAATTTCGTGTCTAAATTAGGGTTTTTTTCTCTATTTAAATCATTGTAGCCTTCAAAGGCAATTCAGTTTTTTATTAATAAAAGTTTCAGAACGAGTTTCTCTTCCGTTTAAGATTTCGACGTTCTCGAAAAAGAAACGTTTCGCTCACCTCATCTTAATTAGCAAAACCTAGTTGATGTGATCTTCTCGAAAAAAGAAACGTTTCGATCACCTCATCTTAATTAGCGAAACCGATTTGATCGTATGAAAAGGACATTTCTCTCTCTTCTTCTTCTTTTTGTTTTTGTTCTTTGGTAACAGAGATAGAAATTTTTTCAATTTCAGGAAAAAAAATAACGGAAAAAGCTTCTTACCCAAAATTTAAAATAAATGAAAAAGAATTTAAAATTAAAAAAAAAAAAGAAAG
>JAOXJP010084153.1:0-14891 GCA_025762735.1 Platanus orientalis | reverse complement strand
AATTTTACTAGTTTTAAAAAAGCATAGAAAACTATATATTTAAATTTTAAGGGTTGTTTATTTTTAAAAATCATTGACTTCACTAGGATTTAACCCAATACTTTTGTAAAAATCAATTTTTATCAGCTAAGCTATATGCTATTGATAATTTTAAAATAATTAGTATATTATATATAATAAATATATATTATGTAAGCCTAAGCCCGGCCCTCAATAAAAGTGCAGGCCTTGGGCTGGGCTTGGGCCCTCACCAGGCCTAGTTCGGGCCGAGCTTTTTCGGGCCTATTTGAGGGCCGGGCTAGGATTGACCCGGCCCATGCTCACCCCTAGCTATAGGTCCCATAAAATAGTCCTTTTATTTTTTTTGGGTAAAAAGACACACTAGGATGATCTTTTTGTGACATGATTATTTAAAAGGGTCAGAATCCATCATTGAGTTGGTCTCACATTATAGATTAAGTCAAAAATTATCTTTTTTAAAAAAGTCTTGATTGCCTAATAACATCAATGCTCTAGTACTGTATTTATTAGAGCATGGGAAAACAATGGTAAAGTTCCAAAATTAAACTATCAATTACGGTTTCCAATAAGTTATTTATGCTGATTCTTGGCCTAGCCAATGTTTAGTTATAGCGGATTTTCTACAGCACCAAAACTTGAGAGTGGATTGTATCCGCTCCTCTCTGCATCCTATGGGGCGGGCACATCAGTGCCGACAAGTGATATGTAACCTTCCAACAAGTGAAAACCATTTGTCGGCGCTGATGTGCCCAGAGAGGAGCGAATACAATCCACCCTTCCAAAACTTGCCAGGTGCACATGTATTGGAAGAAAGTGACAAAACACCCGGATGTATTTTTTCGGTAGGCTCAAGATGTGTTTTTTGTTATTTTTTGACAATGTGTCCCAGCATGCCTAACGCTTAGGGGTCATTTCAACTTTGGCGCTGTAATAAATCCGCTTTAATTAATGTTTAGTGGGACCCAAGTAGTAGTGGGTTTCGTTAAACACGAGACACTAGATGAGTTCATAGATCATTCTATGTGTCTTGTAGCCCCAAATCCAAAATGCTCCCATTTTTACCGTGGAATTTATCATTAGTGTGAAATAAGGGAGCTTCTACCGGCACCAATGCCAATCAAATTTTTAAGTCCCCTTCTCCCTCTTTTTTTTTTTCTTTTTTCTTTTATACCCTTTTCACTTATCCCTCTCTTACCTAAAATACCCCTCCCCTTCCCTCCCTCTCAAACCCTCACCCCTTCTTCCTCTCTGATGCAGGCGGCTGCAGTGCCCTTTCAGGCGGCACCCCCCTCTCTCTCTTTCCCTCTTCCTCTTTCTCTCTCTCTCTAACACCCCCTCTCGCCCTTTTTTTTTTTTCCAACAACCTATTTGGACCCATAGGCATGAACAGGTGCTCTCTTTCGGGCCTGTGGGTCCAAACAAGTTGTCGGAAAAAAAGAAAAAAGAAGAGAGAGACAGGGAGAGAGAAAGATGAGATGTGAGAGAGGAAAGGAGAGAGAGAAAGGAAGGGGGTGGGTTGCCACCTGAAGGGACACCAACATCGGAGAGGAAGAAAGGGTGGGGGTTTGAGAGAGAGGGAAGGAGGGGTGTTTTAGGTAAGGTAGGGGGTTGGGAAAATGGTATAAAAAGAAAAGAAAAAAAAGAAGTGAGAGGGACTTAAAAATTTGATAGGTGTCAATAAAAAGCTCCCATGAAATAATTTAGTCTTTCCTCACAAAAAAGAAAAGAAAAAGAAATAATTTAGTCTTAGAAACTCGGGATTGTATCTAGTTCAACTTGACCTTAACGTGTTTGCTAGGTTAAAAGAATAGATCACTTTTTTTCTTTTTTAAAGTTAGCGAACATACAAATGGAATTTAAATAGGGATTAATAAGGTCTATACTAGATGTTGTGGAATATTTTTTGGTGAATGAAAACATTGCTTACCTATATACCCAGTACATAAAGGTGTTACTCACCACCCATTCACATGTCTCCACCCTCTTCCCCCTTCTTTTCTTCTTTTTAATACGGTCGGTCGGGTCGGTCGGTCTCTCTCTCTCTCATCCATGGAAAACACAAAGGAAGGGTTAGGACAACTAGCTAATGGCAACCATACATATGGTGTTGGGTTAATGTCTTGAATTCAACCCAATATGTAACCCGATAACGTTCAAGGAAAAATCCGAATATGACCCATTTATTTGATTCATATTCTTGATCTGATTTGGGGTATGGATTCGAGTTTTCACGTTGACATTGCATTGTGAAAGCTCTCTCACCGTTTATGCCCATGGAGGTAGGTTTCAAGTCAAACCACATAAATAGTTTTTTTTTGTGTGTGTGATTGCTGGTTGTCATTTAACATCAGATATGACACCAGTGGCGGAACCACCACATAGAAGCAAGGGGGTGGGGGCAGTTGCCCCCCTTCAATGTGTCCTTGTAATAATAATGGGCCTGACAAAATATTGTGCTTGATTGATTCAGTTGCCCCCCCTTCCCCTTTGAATGTGTGAGTTGCCCCCCACCCCCCCCTTAAAAGTGTGTACCCCATGATTGGAATCAGTTACCCCTTTCAATGTGTGAATACCCCTTGATTGGAATAAGTTTTCCCCCTCCCCCTTCTTACCAAGAAATGAGTTCACGTCACCTCTAATCTAAGCGAACTGGTACCATGCCAGTCTCTGCTCTGACTGACACACAATATCAGACAAAGGTTGCATTAAGCTCAAGATGGTGTCCAGGGTGCCAAGTGACTTCATTTGGAATAAAATGAGTGGGAATTTAAATTTTCATATATCCACTGCCCATTTTATTCCATGTAAAGTCACCTGGTGTACTGGACTCCAAATCTTGGACAGAACATCTATTTCAATTATTAAATACACAAGTATATTTACTATAATACCCTCCATTGACCCATGTGTATAGGCTCAAAGACCCTTTGTCAAGCCATGTGTCATGCACTGATTGCTAATAGAGTGATACATGTTCATTGATATTGGAAATGATTTAAAATCCTAGAGAATCCTTGCCCCAAGATCGGATTAGGTGCGCCCCTTAATGGGTACCAACAGTGTGCCTGCTACCAGCAGGTGACACGTCACATTGAAAAAATGATTTACACTTTTTAGGGGTGCTTTTCACTTTTTTGATGTGACGTATCACTTTTGATTGTGGGCGCACTATTGGCATCCATTAAGAGGATGCACATAATACTTTGGCTAGCCCCCCTACGTGAAAATCCTAGCTTTGCCCCTATACACAACCCCGAAGGATAACTCTCAAATATTGCAAACACTAATCAAATACAGGCAATGCTTGAACTTGAGAACCGAAAGTGACTTGATCATCATGTCTATTGGATTATCTATGGTGCTAATCTTTTTAACAACAATTTGTCCATACGAGATGATCTCACGAATAAAGTGACATCTAACATCAATGTGTTTGATTCTCTCATGATACATATGATTTTTAGTCAAATGTATAGTATTTTGATTATTACAATGTACAACAGTCAAACCTTGCATCAGACCCAACTCATCAAATAAGCTTTTCAATCAAATAGCCTCATTCATTGCTACAATCACTGTCATATAATCTATCTCATTAGTAAACAAAGCAACTATAAACTATAATATTGCTTTCCAACTAACCGTGGAATTCAAGAGAGTGAAAACATAACTTATCAAAGATCTCTTTTTGCCATGATCACCTGCAAAATCAGAATCTATAAATCCAACTTCACAACCATCAAATCCACCTTTTTCTATCAAACACAAAACCAATATCTGCAATACCCTTTGAATACCGAAGTATCCATTTCACTATATGTCAATGTATCTTCCTTATATGTTCAATATATTTACTAACAACACTAATAACATGTGAAATGTTTGGATGAGTGCAAACCGTACCATATATGAGGCTTCCAACTATACTAACATATGGAACATTAGACATACTTTTTCCCCTCCACAGTTTGTGGTGACAAGTCTGCTAAAATTTTAAAGTGATTTGCAAGTGGAGTACCTCATAGGTTTAGAATCTTGCATACTAAAGTGTTCAAATACCTTCACAAAATAGTTTTTTTGTGACAAGTAATACTTTCCTGTTTTTCTATCCCTATGAATCTTAATGCCTAAAATCTTTTTTGTTGCCCCCAAATCTTTCATCTTAAATTTACCACTAAGCTAAGTTTTTTACTTGTTGATTTCATACATGTCCTTGACAACAATAAACATGTCATCAACACATATTAACAAGAGCACAAAAGAAACAACTACGGGTTGTCTGAAATAGATACAACTATCATACTAATTTCTAGAAAAGTCATACTCAAGCATAAAACTAGCAAAGCGCTTATAGCATTGTATAGGAGATTGTTTTAGACCATACAAAGAAATTTTCAACAAATAAACATGGTTTTCTTTACTTGAGACGATGAACCACTCTAGCTGATGTATGTAAATATGCTCATCAAAAAATCCATCTTAACATCAAGCTAATTTAGCTCTAAGTCAAGCATGACAACCATGGTAAGTAACACGAGTATAAAATTATGCTTCACAATTGGTAAGAATACTTCAATGAAGTCCACACCTTCTTTTTGAGCATAACTCTTTACCACAAAACATGTCTTACACTTTATATATTCAACACTTGGAGTTCCTTCTTTTCTCCTGTAAACCCATCTGGAGTCAAAAATCTTCTTTTTCATAGGCAATTTTACAAGCTTCCAAGTTTGATTCTTAAAGAGAGACTCAATCTCTTCATTCATAGCAACAACCCACTATATAGACTCATTGCTAGTGACAACCTCATGGTATATAAAAAGCTCTTGACACTCAAAATTTTATGCCATGGTCAATGCATAAGAAACCATCTTTGTATAACCATTATGCCTTTAAGACAGTCTAATCTCTCTCAATTATCTCCTAATAGCAATAATATATTGTTGTTCCTCTTGTGCATCATCTTCCTCATTAAAATCTTGCACATCTTCCTTAATGGATTAAACGGAAGTGCCTTCTTGCTTTTTCCTTGTAATATCATATTGTAGCTCCACTTGCTTACTGACACCATGGTCCATATCTGCATCAACATTCTCCATTTTTGGGTTAAGCATAGCAAATTCATCAAAAGTCACATCTTTGCTAATAAGAAACTTAGATTACTTAGGATCAGGACACCATAATTTATATCCCTTCTATTGAAACCCAAAAAAAAGTGTACGCGAATATGAAATATATTTCTCAGTCGCCACATTAATCACGGCGAATGAAAATTTGGATTCTCATTCGTCATGAATAAAAGGATTTCAGTTACTCATTTTCGTCTAAAAGTATAAGCGAATGAACTATTCATACTCGCGCACTGCGGAAACCAAAAACTGAAATTTGATTCTATCTCTTCCTAGGAAGGTTGTTTTGGATAACCACAACTCTTGTGAGTCCCACAACTATCCACAATAAGGAGGAAGGTGGATTCTCGCATAGAAGAATCACTTAAATATTTGGGATAAGATTTGAAGAATCTCACTTCAACATAAACGATATGGGAGAGATATAGTTCTTCTTAAACAAGGTTAAATATTTGGGATAAGATTTGAAGAATCTCACTTCAACAGAAACGATATGGGAGAGATATAGTTCTTCTTAAACAAGGATTCTTCTCCAAGCTTATTTCTGGTGTCTATAAATACTAGTATGCACGAACAAGAGAGTTGAAGGAGTTTATCACAAGGCAAGCCCATTCATCTATTGGAGTTCTATAAGCTACCTCTCTTCCAAAAGAGGAGGGAGTACATCCATTACACCTCTGTAATCTCCCCAAGGAAGAAATCATAGGGAGCTTGAGGATGATTCAAGTCATAGATAGGTAAACTTGTTGGTAAATGAACAAAGTGTAATCCATACAATATATATATTTGAAGGAGCATACTTTCTTCTCCCTTCTTCTTCCTTTTTATATGATTGCAACTTTATTTTGTGATACCTAAGAAATTACTTAAAGATAATAAGAGATTGGCTGCATTAAACAACTGTAATTAACAAGTTCATCAAACTTGGAGTTTTAGTCCCCATTCATAAAAATAATAAAATAGCCCATAAAATGGCAAGGTAATTTGTTCAACGAATTTCGCCTCATACATGGCTCAAAATTTGGTGTTACAAATTTCTAGCACGCCCGATGAGACAAAACTTTACTCTCATCTCTTTAAGTTCAATTGTATTAATGGCTATACCATGCTTTGATAGGTACCCCAATGGAGTTGCAACTGTGGAAACCCCTGCTCGTCTACCATAAATCACAAGAAAAATGTGAGTTGAGGCTTTGGTCTCTCCACCACCATCTATCCACATGGTTGAACCTTCGATCTCCCAAAACTCACCTATGGTTGAGGCTTCAATCTCCCAACATGAGGTTGAGGCTTCGGTCTCCCTTACTTCACCAGGGGTTGAGGCTTTAGTCTCCCCCAGGGCTGTGATAGCACTGTCTATCTCAACCGAAAATGACAAGTTTAATGCTAAATTAGAGTGATATGACCCCTAAATAATTTCAAATAAGTTAAGGAAACATTAGATACCTAAATCTGAACTAAACAAACAGTCAAAAGCCATTGAAGCCTCTGGAAAAAGATAGAATGATGTCTCAGGTAAGGGCCCAGAATTTCACTCGCCACAATAAAAGTGTGCAAATCAACATACACATTCACATTTGCCAGGATCTGAGTTAGTGAATGACATAAACAATTCTCATTCGCGGGAAGATGCTTACAAACGTAGGCGCCATGCAACAAAGACAAAAGGAAAGGCTTGAATGCGTAAGTCTAAAATCAACTACACTCGCTACGGGAAAGTCCTAGTCAGTGACTCTGCAATACTCGTGCACAGTTTAGTGCAAACACCCGTGGCGAATAAGGATGAAATTTCACATTCGCGCACAATTGTGTGTTCTTAGAAGTGAAGACATTCGGGAAATACGGTCACGGTGAATGAACAAGTAAATCCTCATTCGCGCACATCTCTAGGCCTGAGACAAGACTTCCATTAGCCACCTAAGAACCTAGGTTCAACTACAGCCCATATTACTCTCACAGGAGTTCCCACAATGCTCAGGGATCAGATAAAGCAATAGATTATCAATTACGTTGGAGTATTCAGACCATCTGGCCATGACGAAAACTTGCAAAATAAGAAAAAGGGACCTAAGACAAAGACCCCTAAAACCCATGATTTATAAAAGGACTGGTCATAGGGCAACATAGCCACTCACACCCCTCTCATGAGACGTAACTAGCAAAATAGTAAAGTAAGGGTAGAGTTCAGAAATTCAATGCTCTTAACCCGATTCGAGCTCCCTGAAGGGTACGAGAAAAGTAAACCAATAAAAAGGAGGACTTTGCCTTCTGAACACAAGTGGAAGGGGAACATGGGCCCAAATCAAAAGACTAGGGCAAGTAATTTCTTCCACAGGCAACTTGAAATAGGAGATATGCGGATCAATGCAATCCCACCATGGGCACATCCGCAAGGGGGTAGCCCTTTCTTGCCTTATTACATGGGAAATAACTCAGACCTTACCCCTTATGTGGGTAAAGGCAAAACATGCAAGCTACTTTTGCCTTTCAAGCAATTGTAATGTTCGTCGGAGCAAAGAAAGATGCTTTAACTAGTACCCCCAATCCTTCTAGGTCACGGCCACAAGCTTTCAACTCTATAGGCATAATGACTAGGAGTCAACTAGCGGTAAGTGTCAAGACACCATGGACACCCTCAAGAGGGTTACCAACTACTAGAAGGTCCTCATTAGCCTTTCTCATTATGTTCTACCATGGGGATAGTCCTTATATGACTACCACAATGGTTAATGTTATCTCTATCTCATAAGGACCTGAGGCGATAATACCAGGATCAAGAAGAAGTTAGGATTCACCTACTGACCCTACAGCAAATATAGAAAATGTAGATGTCAGAGAGTACTATTTTGATTCTGAAGGGGAACACACCACGATGGTTGAATGGTGAGTTTAGGTAAAGAATCGAGATCGTCACTTGGCTGCTCAAGAAGTTGCCATAGCAAAATTAAAAGCCATGATCGAGCAACTTACACTTAAAAGACAAGGTATAATCTCATCAAATCCTAATCTCACCCCACCGCGGAATCAGCAAGGCTAACTATCCCTAACCAAGTGTAAGGGAGGTACACTCGTCACACACCCGAGTATGCCTTCACCACTCTGCCTGGACCTGTCCCAGCTATAAGTGTTGCTCCTAATATGTCCACTCCACAAAGGTCACCTATACAAGGCCTCCCACAAGGTCCACATCCACAAGGAGCTCACTAGGCTCCTTAGCATCAACAAGAGCCACTTTTGCATGGACCTACACCTCCATGGACATATGGTTATAATGATTATAATGCATATACATAACCTCCCTTTATGCCACAGAGACCATATGCACATCAGGTTCCACCCATGATGGACCCTAACTACATGCGGGTAATGATGACTGAAATGCTTAATGAATACAAAGAGCAAGAAACTATGAGTATACACATTACTGGAAAACCATACCCTCCGCATGTGGATGCGGCACCCTTTCCACTGAAGTTTTTTCAGCCTCACTTCAACACATTTAATAGGACAACATGTCCAAAGCAACATATTACCCATTTTGAGTCTCGGTGCGGTGTTATTGTCCAACAAGGTGATTTATTATTAAAATTGTTTGTACAATCCTTAGATGGAGCCACTTTCACATTGTACTCAAATTTGAAGCTCAACTCCATCTTAGACTGGGATTCAATGAAACGAGCATTTATATAATAATTTCATGGCACATACAGACTTGTGAAGTTGTATGAATTGACTAATGAAAGACAACGGGATAATGAGTCAGTTGTGGACTTCATCAACAGATGGAAAAATATGTCTTATGCTTGTGAAAATGCACCTCTGATTAAGATGCTCCTTAAGATGTGTCTGCAGAATATAGTCTTTGATCTTTCCCTTCATCTTATAGCCTAGAAGTATTTTGGGTTTGATGATTTGATATCTAAGGCGTCGGCCTTAGAAAGAAGGCTGCTAGACCACAAACATGAAAAGAGAGGAAAAACAGTAGTTAACAAGATGGAATCAGCTATGGTTGGTGCTAAAAGGTCACCCACTAAGTTGAAAGTTAGACATACCACAGAGGCAACCAAGCCGGCAGAGCAAAAAGCTCATCCTAGAAGGCCAAGCATGAAAGAGCGTCAGGAGAAAGCCTATACCATTCATCCTGACAATTTGAAGTCTCTTTAAGTAAACAATTAAATCTCAAGATATCATACTTCCTAAGTCAAAAAGACTGAAAAAAGTTAATAAAGTCAATGACCCAAAGTATTGCAAGTATCACCGCATTCTAGGACATACACTACAATACTGCTTTGTGTTTAAGGACAAGCTTCAAGAATTGATTGACAAGAATACTGTGTAATTAGACACAGATATGAGAGCCAAAACCACCAATGCCGTCTTCGTTGATGAAGACATGGTCGACTTTGTTGACATCCAAGATGGTGGGAATAATGGGGATAATGAGGGCAATCGGGTGACATCCGAGGGCAAAAT
This sequence comes from Platanus orientalis, assembly GCA_025762735.1. Classification (NCBI taxonomy): domain Eukaryota; kingdom Viridiplantae; phylum Streptophyta; class Magnoliopsida; order Proteales; family Platanaceae; genus Platanus; species Platanus orientalis. Next base: position 5,268 of record JAOXJP010084153.1, on the reverse strand, counting down.
GATACGAAAAAGAAGACTTCAGGCTGTACCACAAAAAATGAGAAGATTCCCAGAATAACAGACTCCATAGCATTGCCCTTAGGGGATGACTTCTCAGAACAACCCCTTCAGACGCTGGTTACATTAGAAGAGTTTATGCCTGAAGATTCGCTTCAATCCTTGATAGCCTCTTGTAATATGATGTTAATTGTATGTGATGGCAACCCTTGCTCATGAGGAGAACCACATGGGGTACCAACGCCATTAGGATCAACAATAGTGATCAACTAGTCACAGAATTCCATAACATACCAAGATCACTCTAAAGGGATAACTATTCCGATGGCGGTCTATAGATATAGTGTTGAGAATATCTCCATTGCACTAACAGGTACCATACAAGACCCCCCATTACGGTCTACTAGGATTACCCATCTACCAATGACACCCTGAAAGCGCACATACTTTCAGAATGTGCTAGCCAAGTTCATGTGACAAGTTTTTCCTTGTCATCAAGCAGTCTATTTCGAGGCTTTTCTACTCGGCTTTGAGGTCCTATTGTTCGTTATTTTCTCAAATGAAAACTACCAATGCCCACAGAGTCATTTGTTTAAGTTCATGATATCATGTAAAGAGGTAATGCACAATGACAACTTGCTACTACGATTGTTTCCACTCTCTTTAGACGGTCCACCTTTGGATTGGTACATGGACCTAGCACCGCAAAGTATACCTTCTTGGGGCCATTTGGTCAAAATTTTCATTCAAGAGTTCATGAGACCAGGCATGGAACCCTATGGTCCTTGGAATATGGATCCCCTGAGACAACCTCCTCAATAACAAACATACAAAAAATTTGATGGTGCCCCCTGATCAAATCATTGGCCAGTTGTTGGATTCTTAACGGTTTGGCGAAACCAGGCAACCTATCAAACATGAGGTATACCTTACCCAATTCCCAGAGGATTATCAGCTTCCTCTGTTCACACTATATACAGGGAATGGGGATCCTCATTTTCACACCAATTGTTTCCTGCAAGAAACAGGTCTGACAGCCACTGCCCACAATCCATTGGTATGGCTCTTCCTGATTTCTTTAGACACATGCTTTTGATTGGTTCTTGACATTACCATCATGCTATGTTTCTCCATGGCCGATGCTCATCAATCGTTTCTATCACCTACAAAGGGCGTACAGACATGACCTCCAATATATACAGAGCGTGGTATGGTTCTTACCTCAAGACTAATGGGATATTGATATGGATGCTACTGACTCCTTAACTTTAACAGACGAAGATGATGATGTTCCAAACCTATGGCAGACCCAGCGTAATGATTTAGCCTTGCAAGACATGCCACCCTTAGTCACTGACTCAGACGACCCTAGCGATGATGAGTCTAGCTTTGCCTCTGCATCTCAAGACCTCTCTGAGAATGAAATGTCTGATAACCTATAAATAGAGACTTGCAATGCTACCAAACTTAAAATCACTACCCCGATGGAGGGACGCCAGCCACATCCCCAACATGTTAATCAAGTCAAGTTGCAGTTCGGAAAGCAAATTCCGCCGTAAGGCCCCATAACCAATCAACAAGTTGATGTGATGAAAAAGAAGGCTATGAAAGTCGAGCACAGTAAGGCCATCAAAAATATGGATAACCCTATTTCGTATGACGTGATGATGCACCTCAAGAAGATCCCGTCATTACTAATTGTTGATGATGCTCTTTGTATGTCACTAGAGCTCAGGGCATTCAAGATCTATGCTTTAACTCACCTAGATGAGTTTGCCACAAATGATGAGATTGCTAGGGCTTCTTGGCAAACTGCAACACGAGAATGATTGTATATGCCCACGGTCACCTTTAAAGATGTTGATCGGTATTCCAATGATCATGATCATAACTGACCCTTATTCATCACAGGTTCTATTGACAATCAACCTGTGTCCAGAGTTATGATCAATGGTGATTCCGTAATCAACATACTTTCGGCCAAAACACTAGACTATCTGGGAGTAGATCCATCTCAACTCTGGCCTAGCACAGTTGTCATCCAAGGGTTTAATCATAATGAGCAGCATCCTCTCAGTTCCATTAGGCTAAGGACAAAGTTTAGCCACATTAAGGATTGGACACCTTTTTATGTGATCGATGCCAATACTGCTTACAATGCTTTCATAGGTCGGCCATGGATGCACAAGTTTTAGGTGGTCCCATCAACGTATCATCAATGTATTAAGTACCCCTAGCAAGATACTAAGGGCACCATAATAGCTTATAACAATCCCTTTAAAGCAATAGAAGCCTATTTCGCTGATGCCACATATTATCAAAAGCCTGACCCCCTAGAAACTCCAGCAAGAAACAATGAGGGTGGAACTAAGCCTAGGAAGCTTAAGGTAAAGCATGGTGTCAAAACTACTAAGGACAAACCTTTATTGCTTATTGAGTCAGTAGCACAAAATTTTTTCTTTCCTCTAACACATTTGTCAAGAGTACGTGTTGATCCTTACCGAACACCTTCCATCTTTTTGCCTGAAGGCCCTACTCGGCCTCCCAACCATTTAGGACCTACCTTGGAGCAAGAACTCAAGGAACCGGCCGATCTATTACAGCATACGAAATTGGCTTCTCAGCTGCTCCAGAACTCTGACTTCGATCAATAGAGAAAATGAAAGAACTCTTATAAAGGCAAGGAAGTTCTAACCTAATGGTTTGAACAATTAGTCCTTCATTCTAAGAATAAAGACAACACAAAAGGGTTGGACAAGAAGCCCACAAGGTTAAAAGTATCTTCACATGTAACAACAGCATATGGAATTAACCAATTCAAAGACGCTCCCTTCAAGTGTTTGTTTACAGAAACACAATCGCTGCCTTTTAAAGATTTTATCATGGGATCGGTGATACCCGCCCCTCCAGAACTTAAAGATGGAGATCAAGCAACAATAGATGATTTGATTAAGGTAAATATGGGAAGAGAGGATGACTTCCATCCTACTTTCATTAGTGCACGCCTTTTCTCAGAAGAGCATACACAATACCTGGAATTCTTGAGGCAAAACCAGGATGTATTTGTCTGGAATTACTCTGAAATGCCGGGATTGGACCCCAATGTGGCCATCCATCAACTCGCCATCGACCCAGCTCAACGGCCTATTAAACAACATCCTAGTAAAGTCAGATATGATATTGCTGACAAAATAGTGGGAGAAGTGAAAAAACTGCTTAAAGCCAGGTTCATCCGTGAGGTCCGATATCCAAAATGGCTTGCTAATATTGTGTTTGTATAGAAAAAGAATGGCCAGATCAAGGAGTGCATTTATTATAGGGATCTTAATAGTGCATGCTTGAAGGACGACTTTCCTCTACCACTCATAGAGTTGCTGGTAGATGTCACCACAAGGTACGAAACTCTCTCTTTCATGGATGGTTATTCGGGATATAATCAGGTCCAAATGGCTCTAGAGGATGAAGAGGTCATCGTATTTCGTATGCTGATTGAAATATTTTGTTATAGAGTCATGCCTTTCAGTCTAAAGAATGTCGGTGCCACTTATCAAAGGGTGATGACCTATATATTTGAGGACCTATTACATGATGCGATTGAATGCTATGTCGATGATTTGGTTATAAAGATAAAACTTAGGCAGCATCACATTACCGATCTAGACTGGGTCTTTTAATGGCTTCGTCGTTATAATTTAAAAATGAATCCTCTCAAGTGTGCTTTTGGGGTATCATTAGGGCGATTTCTCAGATTTATTGTCCGACACAGGGGAATTGAGATCAATCCTAGGAAAATTATAGCCATAGTCGAGATGCTAACACCATAGAATATCTCTGAACTTAAGAGATTGTAAGGGAAACTCGCATATATCCCACGGTTCATTTCAAATCTTGCAAGACGTTGCCAGCCCTTTTCACGCTTAATGAAGAAGGGAGTTCCTTTTGTATGGGGCCAAGCCTATCAAAACTCTTTTGACAGTATTAAACAATATATACTAAATCCACTAGTACTCATGAGCACGACTTTGGGTAAGTCGTTGCTTTTATACATGGCAGCCATGGAATCATCTATTGGGGCACTGTTGGCCCAACACAACGATGAAAGCAAGGAGCATGCTTTATATTACCTCAGCAAGACAATGGTCGGTGCCTAGCTAAACTACTCTCCCATTGAAAAGATTTGTTTGGCTTTGGTCTTACACTACAAAAGTTGAGACATTATCTCCTTACCACGATAGTCTACCTCACATCACGGGCTGACCCATTGAAATATATTGAGTCGCTCCTTAGTACAAGGGCATATTGCCAAGTGGACTGTCCTTCTCTCAGAATTTAACATCCATTATGTTCCGCAACATGCAGTTAAAAGATAAGTGCTAGCAGATTTCTTGGCCATGCACCCAGTACTTGACGATTTACCACTTCAAATGGAGTTACCTGATGAGAATGTCATACAAGTCTAGATAAAGAAAGACTAGGAAATGTTCTTTGATGGTGCATCCCGGGGTCCTTCTACAGCCCCAGGGGATAACACAGATAAGTCTTCGGGGGTCGACATTGTCTTTGTCACCTCAGGTAATGGAATCATCTTGCATTCCCTTACACTGATAAAGGGGTGTTCAAATAATGAAACTAAGTATGAAGCACTCATTGCAGGACTTGAACTAACCTTGAAAGTCCCTATAGATGACCTCATAGTCTATAGAAATTCAGAGCTTGTCATTCGACAAATGAATAATCTTTACCATATAAAAAAACCAAGCTTATCATCTTATTTTTAAAGGGCTAAAGACTTGGCCAAGCTATTTAGACGTTTGCAGATACAACATATCAGGAGAGACCATAACAGGCACGTTGATGCACTCACCAGTTTAACGACATCTCTTACACACCTACAGGATGATTACTTAGTCGTCCACATAGGGGAGAGGAGGGTTGTTTCCCCACTTTTTGCAAAGGAAGAAGTTTCCCTTATCTGCAATGCAGACTTACGAGAAGGTGATCTACAAGACATCGGTGGCAAACCAACCTCGGAAGAGGAAGATTGGCGCGAACCCCTACTTCAGCATCTCATGGATAGAAGAGAGCCATCAGACCCTGTCAAGCACGCTAAAATTGTTGTTTCGATTCTTTCAAAAACTTTATGTTTTGATTAATTTTCATAAAAATACAGATCATGAACATTATTTCTCCCATAATCACCATATGAAATACTAAGATTTAATCAAGGAAGATTAAGAAGAATACCTTAAAGGCTAAATCGGACACAAGAAT
>JAOXJP010084142.1:0-14891 GCA_025762735.1 Platanus orientalis | reverse complement strand
AGGTGAGAGAGAGAGTGGGGCCCATGGGGAGGGGTGTAAGGCTAAGAGGGTGGTCTCAGGGTATCCACCTTCCAAATGGGGGTGTAGGGTTTAAAAGAAGCTCTAGGGGTATTTTGGGTAAAAAAATGAGATATTTTGTCTGGATTTCTCCCCTTTACAGTTTGGGCTTACTTTTTGGGTCCTATGGCTCCCAACTTTTCAAGGTTTATGAGTTTTTTGCATCTCCTAGACATTCTGGTCGCAATGTATCTATCGAAATTAGAATCCGATTTGAATAAGTGGGTCAAAACTGGCTCTGAATGTTCCCAAACTAGCCTGTACCAGTGCAGGAGGGGTAAGAAGGTAAAATTGATTTTTGAAATATTTATATGAAAGATAGTCCTCAAGATTTTTTAGCCATTGGCTCTGACTGTTCGTAAATCAGGTGCTTGAGCTGAAAGTTATGCCTGAAACCATGAATTGCCCCAGACCAAACTCTGCTTGGCTTGGAGATAGGATTTTCCTGGATTTGAATGGGGAGTGATGGCTACCATGGTTGGTTGGTTCTTAGAGTTGCGATGCTATAAGGCCTAACAGGAAGAGAATCTGAGTCTTGGTGAATTCTTGGGAGATTTTTGAAGGAAGGTCACCTGGTTAAGGAATGCACCCTAGATTGGTAAAGAATTGGGTCATTGAGTAGTGTTGGGTTTATGAAAGGATTTATCCATTAGGTCATTTATCGAAGATCTCAAAAGACCTAAAAAAATGAGTCTAACCTTGAAGGATTTGGACTTTCGGAGAGTTCTCGGAGGCTCATCGAGTATATATGGCTGATAGAGATGATTGTTGTATTTTGAGTAAAGAATTGGATAATTGGGGGCCATTATGCCCTTTAGGGTTTTTCTTTAAGAGATTTAGGCCTTACCAAGGTAGGGCCATTGACCAGCTGAGTTTATGATTTGTGTTGGGTCTTCAGGGTTTTGTCGAGAGTGATTTTGGGGGAAAATGGTGTATTTTGAGAGTGTAGGGGCAAAATGATAATTTTTCTTACCCTTTTGTACCCTAATATGGGAATGTTGATGAAGGCTAGAGAATCTTGAAAAAAATGGGTTTCATAGCCCATAGTTTGAACTCTTTAGAGGTGTAGGGGTAAAATAGTCATTTTCCAAGCTTTTAGGATTTTGATGTTGGATGCCTTGTGAAAGTTGTTAATTTCCACGTGTCTTTTTTGTAGAGGATATTTTGGAAGGGTTGTTGAGAAAATGGGTTCAAATGGGGTTTGATTTGAATTTCTGAGAGTATAGGGGTAGAATGGTAATTTACTATCCTTTTGATGCTTTGATGTGTGAAGGCTTATGAAGGTTGACAAATTTAAGGTGTCTATTGAAGAGATCTCAAAAAGTGGGGTATGAATGGGTTTAATTTGGGCTTCTGAAGGTGTAGGGGTAGAATGGTAATTTGTAAACCTTTCGATGCTTCGAATTAGGAAGGCTTATGAAGGTTGGCAAACTCGAGGTGGTGATGAATTTAGAGTGCTTTCATTATGTTTGCAACCAAAATGTCCGTTGAGAATGTTTGCCTATCTAAAGCTCAAGGGTGTCTAAATTTTGGTCATGTCCCATGCTGTAATGAACCTTTCTGACTCCATTTATTGACCCGAGTCAAAATTTGGGTGCTGACACTGGGTTTAATGATGTAAACTCTCTTTGCATATCTTTGAGCTTTGTGGAAACTCTTTGGAATCTTTGAAAGTATGTCAAAACCCATGCTCTAAGCCATTGAACCTTGTGACTACTAGAATCTAAGCTTCTCTACTAGGTGAACCTTGCCTACTATGGGTGATTTGAGGTGAATCTCTCTTGTGATTTTAGATTTTGTAATGTTATATATGGAATTCCCTGAGATTGTTGGAATTATTTAAATTCAATCCTTTAAAACATATTAGATCTTTGATTTTTCATCTTGTTTAGTAAATCCTCATGCTCCTTATGCTTAGGATAACTCTTCTCTTATGAGAATATCTGAAATTTTTGTAGATCTATACTTTGAACCATTGAATCTTCTTTGATCTTTAGATTTACACCTATTTCGTAAAAGATTATCAATCTTAGACACTGTATGGGCTGATTTCCTTCAAGGAATCCTTTAAAACATGTGAAATCTGAATTACTCATGTAAATCTTTAAAAATTTTGTGTGAAGTTGTGAATCCTTCAAAATCTATTCTATTTATGTTTGATTTGAAAGGTATTATTGCCTTGCCTTTTGATTGGAAGACTAGAAGTGATATTAGCTGATCTATATGATTTGATTCATTAGAATACATGTGAATTTTTGTTGAAATATATTGAACTCGTTGATTATATTGAACCATATGCCTCCTATGTGATTATGTGAACCTTTGAATCCTATTACATATTTGAATCATTGACTATATGAAATCTTAGTCAATCATTGTGACTTTGGACTTATGAATATCGAATTATGTACAAACATTGAACCTAAGTGAACCATGTATCTTTGAAATGATTAATTTATGAAAATGTGATGCTTATGATTGCTTTACACATTATAGAAACATTCTGATTATTGAAATCATGTGGACCTTTAGACTTATTGATGTGAACCTCTTTTTGGACTTTGAACCTTTGACCTACTTTGGGCCTACTCACAAGGCTAAGTGTGAGAAAGTACTTCAGACATGCTCTTTGGCTCACGGATATTGGCCCTTCTCCTTGGGGTTAAACAAGGATATTGGTTCTACTCATGGGGTTTGGCACGAGGTCAAGACCCTACCCATGGGGTTGGTCAGAGCATACGAATACTTTACATTCAACCTTTGGACATCGAACATTGAACCTTTCTAAACATTGAACTTTAGACTCCTTCGAACATCGAACCTTGTGAATTCTTAACACTGTGAACATCGAAAAGTACTTCAGACATGCTTTGTGGCTCACAGATATCAGCCCTCCTCCTTGGGGTTATAATAAGGACATCGGCCCTCCTCCTTGGGGTTATAACAAGGACATTGAACCTACTCGTGGGGTTAACCAGAGCATATGAATACTTTATATTGAACCTATAATGAACCGCTTTATACAAAAATGGAAAAATTATAATGTTACCCCCATAAGGGTAAAATTATCTTTTCATATATTTAAACGGACCATAAAGTGGTTTAGGAACCCAGGTTGGGCCTCGAACCTATCAAGTTCAAAAGTTATCCCAACTTTGCATTTAGGGTACCTTCGTGGGTCCATTAGCATAAATCCCGAGATAATTAAAAGTCATATTATACCTTGATAGAAATATGTAGGAGTCTACTTTCTAAAAAAACAAACTGTATGTAATTCCAAGTTTCTTAGAAGAAGTTATGTCAATTATCCCACAAGGGTGTGTTGACAGGCCTGCGTATTTAAGGTAAATTCCTGGGCTCACTGACACCAATCCCAAGTGAACTAAGGTATGAACAATACGTTGTTAGAAAGGTATTTGAGTCTAGTTTCCAACCCAACAACGGATCTCAATTTCTAGTTGTATAGAGAAAGTTATAAGCATTTTAGTGCGATTGGCAAAACTAGAAAAACCCTGTTTGGATTGATCCAAACTTTCTGGTTTGATCCAACTTATTTGGATCAATCCAAGGCTTCTCGAGTTGTAGAAAACTGCACAAAAAAGTGTTGGATAGATCCAAATGCCCATAATGAGATTTTTTAGGAAAATTTGATTTTTCTTCATCTTAGAGAGTGTGGGACCCCCCTAACTTGACCTAAAACCTTATAAATAAGATAAAGAAACCATAATGGCCTCATTACACCAAGAGGGAAAGACTTAGAGAGTTTTAAAGGGTTTGGGAACTAAGTGTGAGAGTTTTTCTCTAAATTGGGTAAGTTTTACTCCCAACTCTAGAAATCTTCAAGGTTAGCTCATTTCTTCCTAGATCTTCATGTTTTATCTAATATACGCTACTTTGACATCATTTTACAGAGGATAAATTCAAGGGAAATGAAATGTTGAAGAAATAGAGAGCTTAAAGAATGAAGGAAGCTAGGTTTTGGAGAAATTGTAAGTACTCTTGAAAACTAATGTCAATTTCTTCGTTGTTTCTTATAAATCCTTAGGATTTAATGATGAAACCCACTATTGAAGCATTTTTCTTTGAAAACCAAGAAAGCCTTGCTCTACTTTAATGAATGTCATATTTGTGAGTAAAGTCTATGTGGATTGAATGATTTTTTCATCACTTATGCCAAATTCCTATGTTAAATCCCTATTTTCTGCTAAAATCTCATGTGAATCACTATGAATATTGAATCTAAGCATGTTTTGATCTTATGCTACTCTTTATTGATAGATCCATGAAGTTTTCCTTGAAACTCATATGTTAGACATGTATTTGACATAGATTTAAGATCAAAATGACAATAATCTCTATAAAATTGATTGTTATGAAACAAACATGATTAGTTAAGGTGAATCTCAATGATCTACCATAAGGAATATGAATTCTATTAAATTAATATGATTTAAACATGAGAAAGTGTCTTTGACTAAAATAAAATATGATTAAAACCTTAATTTCGTACACATGGGCTATGAAATGTGAACCAAAGATTAGTATGATTGAGCCCTTTGAATAAGCTAAGATCTCATGCTATGAAAGATCATAAGAATCATAAATGATTGAAATATATTTGAATTAATGATCACATGTGACCTATTTGAATGAATTATGAACAATTGAATGTGAAATATGAAAGTATTATAAATAGAACTCATTGAACCTTAAATCCTTCTTTCAAACGTCATGAGAACACTTATTGGCTATTCATATCCTTTTGATAAATGTCATCGAATCCTTATTTGGCTTTATTGAACTATTGAACTATAGAACCTGTGAACAGAATTCGATGACCTTACCCTCGGGTCTAAAATGGAGAATAGACTTAACCTTGGGTCTAAATAGGGAAGAGACTTAACCTTTGGTCTAAACAAGGGAGGGACCTAGCTCTAAGTCAAAATAGAGCAGAATTTTGTACTTCGATGACTTAACCTTAGGTCTAAACAAAGAATGGACTTAACATTGGATTTAAACAAGGAAAGGACCTAATCTTGGATCGAAATAGGGGAGAACTCTATTAAACATTGAACCATTGAACCATTGAATTATTGAACCATTGAATTATTGGACCATTGAACCATTGAAACATTAAACCATTGAACCTTTGAATATCAGTTTTAGGACTTCCCATTGGGTCTCTACAATGGAAGGTAATGATCGAATCTTTGAAATCTAGTGACAAGTGATATGAACTATCTAATCTTTGAAATATATTGACAAGGAACATGAACTAATGAATAAGACATTTGATTAAGTCATATAAATGAACCAAGTGATATGATTTATTTGGACCCTAATAATAAATGAGCTAACTACAAAAAGAAATACAAAAATGAACATGAAAAGTGCTATTGACAAACTCTAAAAATGAATGATGCTACTTATGGCATGTACTCCTTTATTGTCCATGGCAATGATTATGTTTATGTGCTTATTCAAATGTACCTATGGACTCGTATGTTATTGCTTCCTATTGTTGAGCTCATTTTTCTACTCATGTTTATGTTACATAAGAGAAGCCTATGTGCAAGTCTTGTCTTTATTTTTTGGATTTGGTTTGCATTTGTACTTGTTGAGTTATAGTTACATTTCTGCTACACTCTATTACTTTGAATGGAATGTTTATATAGAATGTGAGTGATTAATGCTTTCGCTAAAGGTAAAGGTTTTAAAACCACGTGTTTTGGATTGGATGATGGGCTATGTCTTGGTAAGACATGAGGTAGTGTTAATGGTTTATGTTTCCACATGTTATTGATCAAATTGTAATATAAGACTATACTAAAAATACTTGGATGTTTATTGTTTATGGATCTAGTGATTATGCCATTTCGTGATTAGGTACTTGAGGATGTTGGTTATTTGATATGACAACTTAAAGTTTGGAGTGTCTACAAATTTGAAATTCTATAGACTATATTGGATAAGCGATCTTGTGAATATTATGAGTTAAAAGTATGATAAAGTAGGAAATAGTAGAAAATTTTGGAAAACTAAGTTTAGATTGTATTACATTAATGATTGATCTTATGTTTAGGACTTTACTGTAAATTATGGAGACTATTCGAAGTGATGGGTAATATGTGATATGTGGTGCTTAGTACTTATTATTGGATATGTCAACAGAAATTTTGAGGATTGTTTAATAAGTATATTTTTGTCTATACGATTTAGGAAGTCGTATATTTTAACCTTGACATAGACTTGAATGGCATGAGATTCTAAGGGTTTGTTTGTTCAATTTTAGGAGAAGATGTCGTCTTACAAGTCTACACCTTTCACCCATCAACCAGAACTCGAGTACCTTATTGGTGTTCTAGGTGAGATCAAGAGGCTAGTTAGAGTAGTGGATGAGTATGTTAGGACTAGTGACAACACTAGTAAGAAGCGGCCTACCCCTATAGAGTTCAACAATGGGGAAGGTCATAAGCTTGGAGTGCCAAAGGAAAACGTTGTAGGAGGAAAGAGGATCAGGACACCATGTTGGGAAACTTCTAAGACATGCCTAAGGTGTGGAAAGAAGCATCTTGGTGTCTGTCACTGGACAACCAGTGCATGCTTCAAGTGTGGGTGTCTAGATCACAAGATCCGTAATTTTCCAACCCTCAAGAAAGATCGAACAACCAAACTGGTACACAAAGGGCCAAAGTCAAAGACCATGAGCCATGTCCTTGCCATGTTGGGTTAAGGTGTTGGGACATCTCAACCCATGAACACAGTTATCTTCCCTCTTATTCCATTTTATATGTGTTAGTGTTGTTTATCGACTATGTATACCCTTAGTGAAACCATATCATTAAGAGCGTGTTTGTATGACTTATATGAATAGGGTTAGGAAAGAGTTAGAGCTACTTTTCAAGATTAAGACATACCATCAATTGAAGGTATGAGTAGAAGACATACCTAAGACCGCGTTTAGGATCCAATACAAACACAACGAATTCCTTGTGATATCTTTTGGATTAACCAACACACCCACCACTTTTATGGATTTAATGAATCATGTGTCCAAGACAGTTTAGACCATTATGATTATCATATTCATTGATGACATCTTAATTTATTCCAAGAACCCCGAAGAACATGAAGAACACTAGTAGATAGCTTTACAAATTTTAAGGGAGATTAAGTTATAAACTAATTTCAGCAAGAGTGAGTGTTGGCTAGATCGAGAACCATCCTTAGGTCATATTATCTCTAAAGACAATATTCATGTTGATCCCAAGAGAGTTAAAACTATGGTGGGATGGTTTAGACCAACAATTTTGATTGAATTTGCAGTCTTGAGTCTAGCAAGTTGTTAATAGAGGTTTGTTAAGGGTTTCTTGAAGATTTTTGGACCATTAATGAAACTCACAAGACCGCCTATACCGTCCACCTTGGTAGCACAAGGATGTACAAGGACTTAAAAGAAACATATTGGTGGAATAATATGAAGCATGAGATAGCTGATTTTGTTTCCAAGTGTCTAACTCATCAGTAAGTCAAGGCCAAACATTAAAAGCCCACAGGTCTACTTCAACCACTTGAAATTCTGGAAATAAAATAGGAACACATGTCCATGGATTTTGTAGTGGGATTTCCCAACACAAACAAGAGTTACAACTCTATTTGAGTGATAGTCGACCGACTGATGAAGTCTGCACATTTCCTACCTATTCAGGTATCCTACCCACTAGACAGGTTAGCCAAGTTATACATTGATGAGATTATGCGATTACATGGAATTCTGGCTAGTATTATTTCTGATCGAAACCCACGTTTCACCTCTCATTTTTGGGGTAGATTGTAGGATGCAATGGGTACCAAATGGAAATTCAGCACCACTTTTCACCCACAAACTGATGGGAAATTGGAAAGAACTATACAAACCTTAGAAGACATGTTGAGGACTTGTATGATGGACTTGAAAGGTAATTGGGACACCCACATACCTTGATCGAATTTGCATACAACATAGGTTTTCAAGCCAATATACAAATGGCTCCATTTGAAGCATTATATGGAATGAGATGTAGATCTCCTATTTGGTAGGAAGAGGTAGGTGAATGGAAAATGTTGGAGCTAAAGTTGGTACAAGAAACTACTGAAAAGATTAAACCGATTTGGAGTAAACTTTTGACCGCTCAAAGCAAACAAAATATCTATGCCTACAAAAGAAGAAGGGAATTAGAGCTTGAAGTTGGAGAGTTTGTGATTTTGAAGGTATCTTCAACAAAAGATGTGACGAGGTATCTCACACTTGTTCACTTACTTTACTGCTCTTTACATTATTGGCATATTAGCATGTATCATGATTCATATCTCTTTATATGCCAGCTTGTGTACATTACACTATCTTATTTGACTATACTAATCTTGGTTTGAGAAAGGTATATATTTGTCAAATGAGTTTCAAGGATATCAAACTTTGCACACTGCCAAAGGAAGAGAAATGTAATGTGGAAGCCAACCATATATCAAGGGGGAGTGCCAATGTTAAAAGCTCAAAGATATATGTCTGCACTTTGGGTTATGGAGTTTGTATTTTCATTTCATATTCATTATACTTCATTCATGTATTTTAAGTTTTGTCATGGAATTCCTAAATGGGGAGATTGTAGATGTAAAAGTTGTAAAATTCCATGAACTATGAAATACATGTAATGTATAAATTATGACATGTGCTGAGTCATGTTAGAGTCTAGGAGGTTCTTGGGTCCAAGTTGCATGAAGATCACATTCAAAGGCCAAGAAGTCTCCAAGAGAGCAATCTAGGAACACAATGCACATCCTGAAGCGTTCATGCCTCATTTGAGCTTATAAAGGTAAATCAAGGTAAGGTAATAAGGCTAATAGTGAACCATATGTCCTAAAGGGGTGGTATATGAGGATCAGTGGACCTCCTAGGACCTTAGAATGGCAATCCTGAGCCATCTAAAACCTTTACAAGGCAAAGTTGGTATTCAGCAGAATGGCCAGATCGATCCCAAATCAAGCCAAAAGGTGTCAGCTCAAGCCTTCACTTACTAGATCGATCCTAGATTGAATAAAAATTTCTCTGGATTTAGTTTCCTAGCAAAAATTACTCAGTTTACTGGTTCCAACTCGAGCCTACTAACACAAGCTCAATCCAGGATCGAACTAGCTAACACTAGTGCAATCCAGGATCGAACTGGCTGACACCAACTGGATCTAGGATTAAGCTTTAGTGCCCAATTCAAGCTGACGAGATCCAAATTTTGGAAAATGATTCTAAATTGAGGGTTATGCCTATTTGACCATTAGGGTTTGTTCCAAATCGATGGATGAGGCATATTCTCATATAATACAAATAGGAATGAGCTCTAAAAAGATCCTTAATGGGTCTTACAAAAAGTTTGGGAAAAATCTTGAGAGACTCAACTCTTTACTCTTGTGAATCAACTATTGTCTCCCTTATTAGCTTAGATTAGGAAAATCAATCCCAAGACCATTCTACTTCTTCCTCTCTACCCTTGCTAAGATAAATCATCAAGGAAGAAAACATCAAGGATTATTGAAGAACCTTGTGGGAAAGCTAAGGCACACTTTCTCAAGGAGGAGCAACCCATCGATAAAGGCTTTATAAGCTTGGAGAGCCTTCAAGAAGCATTGAGGGACTAATAGTAACACCAAGCTTAACAAGGAGCTCCCCCAACTCGTGAGTAAAGAAAAATCCACCTACATAGAGGTAACATTTGCTTTAGTATTTTCATTTAATACTTGAGATCATAGCCTTTTGTTGGAAAAACCGGAAGGAACACCACACTCACTGAAGATGGCAGGTGTTGGTAGCTTGCTAGGCAAGTAGTAGATTTTGTAATTTTAATCTTGATTGTAATAAAATTATTATAGCTTGGTAGTGAGCTTTGACAATAGATGTAGGTTGCCGTGCCAAACCACTATAAATCTTGTGTTGTGTGTGAATGCTTGTGGTTTGCCATATTCACTTAACATTTATTCCTTATAATCAAGCATTGCAATCTTAGCACATTCTTATATACAATCCACTTGAGCACTTCAAATTCCAAGCATAAAAACTATAAAGTGCAAAACTAAATTGGCTAAGTAATATCAAGATAAATTCAATTATAAAGCCAAATAACAATTGAATTGGGATAATTAAAAAGAAATTTAAATAAATCCTATTCACCCTCTCTCTGGGATTAAAACCAGACTATTCAGAGGTCCTATATCAGAGATTCTTGTATTATAACAAGAGGAAGAAGATTGGAGGACCCCTCTAATCCAATACTTAAATAACCCTACCCCTGGGAAAAGTCCAAAGATCAAAAGGTTGGCCTTAAACTATGTCATCCTTGAAGGAGACCTATATCGAAAGGGCCATGATGAGTTGTTGTTAAGATGTCTAGGAGAAGAAGAGGCAAAAGAGGCAATTGCCCAGGCACATCAGGGCCTTTGTGGGGCACACCAATTAGGGGTAAAAATGTGATGGCTACTTAGAAGATACGACTATTATTGGCCGAGGATACTAGATGATTGCATTAGGCATGTGAAAGATTGCCAAGCACGTCAATGACATACCCTATACAGAAGGTACCTGCCCAAGAGTTACACCCAATTGTTAAGCCATGGCCATTTTGAGGTTAGGCCATGGACTTTATTGGGAAAGTGTACCCTCCATCATCCAAAATACACACTTTCATTATAGTTGCAATTGACTACTTCATGAAGTGGGTAGAGGCAAAGGCATACCGAAATGTAGATCACAGGGAAGTAATTAAGTTCATCAAGGAATCTATCATGGTTGATATGGGGACTATTTTCACTAATTAGTACATGAAAGAGTTCACACATGACTTTGGGATACAATTACTTCATTCAACCCCATATTATACTCAGGCCAATGGAGGCATCTAATAAAATCATCAAAGATCTTATTAGGAAAACCATAGATGGAAATCCCAGGTCTTGGCATGAACTTTTGTCGCAAGTGTTATGGGCTTACAATGCATCATGTAGGACTAGCACCAGTGTAAACCTATACACACTGACATATGGTCATGATGCGGTATTGCCTATGGAAATAGCCATTCCATCATTAAGAACAACCTTTCAAGTGAACTTGACATCGGAGGAGGTCATTGAGGCTATGATGATGGAATTGGAAAACATGGACAAAGTAAGACTAATGACCTTAGATAGGCTACAAGCCCATAAACGGTTGTGCAGGCCTACAACAAAAGAGTCAAGTTGAAATTTTTCAATCAATGGGATTTGGTATGGAAAACAATCTTCCTAATAGGCCAGAAGGACCATGCATATGAGAAATGGTCTCCTACTTGGGAAGGTCCCTTTGGAGTGAAGAAAGTCTTACATAGAAGGACATACATATTGGAAAGTTTAGACTGAAAAAATAATCAACGATTGATACTTAAAGAAGTATTATCCCACCATGTGGGAGGCCGTAGCAACAGAATCAAAAAAATTAAAAGTTAAGGCCGATGAATATATTACTAACAAAATATTCAAAGATTATACATCGGCCATAAAGTTTCAATGACATCGGTCATATAGATCAGTAAACAAAAATAAAATAAAAACAAATAAAATGGCTAAGGGGTAGGAGGGAATAAGTCAAAGAAGCATTCCCTAGTAAACTTCCCTAACTCCAATATATCTTTCTTTTTTTCTCTAAGGCCAGACTTTTATAGGTGGAATAAACCTTAGCCTCAGCCTCCACAGCTTTGTGCTTCTTCAGAAGAGCCTGAATCTTGGCCAGGGTGGAACAAAGTCTCTTTGAAGGCCCCTTGGTGGCCTCTTAGTCAAGAGTCAGCTCAACTGCTAAGACCTTTCTGAGATTTATCAGTTCAACCATTTTTTCCTGAAGTTCTTCCAGCTCAGCATCTACTTGGCGAATAGCCTCCTCTGTATTCTTGATAAAGGGCCAAGGTGCTCTTGATCACTTTTCCCTTGAGATTTGAGTACATAAACTTTGGACTGAAGATGCTACCAAGTATCCAGAACAAAGTCGGCCTCAACAATGGTAACATTCAGACCATTGTACTCAGGGGTGAAGCTTAGAATCTGCCGAAGATAGTTGGCCATTTCTCTAAAATGGTTGAGAGCCGGATTATTCCTTGCTCACAACAAACTGATGGCCAACGATACATATGACTGAATAGACGGGTAAATATTTTGGTTATATGAGAGACCAAACAGAGGTTCCAGGGTAGTACAAACTTCAGAGGTTTCCTCAGAAAAAGGGGGAGCTTCCTCTTATGAAGATTGGTCCAACATTTCTTCTAGATAATCAAAAATATAAGTTTCATCCCCGGGAAATACAAGCAGAGATCCCATTGACAGGACGAATGTCTACACTTTGGGACTCTGGGCAAGGTGGTACCCAGAGGAGTAGTTATTTTTTGAGATTTAGGAATCAAAATAGTATCAGAAACAGGGACGGTTGGAGGAGACACCTGATCAATAGGTGGGCTAAATTCTTTGCTCTACTATGTGACTACGACAGACGAAGTCTTTGGTGGATCCATTAGAGTGTTCGGCTTGTGGGGACGAATCTTCAAATGACTAAAAGGGGGAATGACCAGATCATTGACCTTTTGATTTCTTTTCTAGGGAAGAAAAGGAGAAAACCACTTTTCATTAACATCTTTGTCAATTGGACTTTCAGTCTTTTTCTCTACTACTGGTTCACCACCCAAATCTGGGGAAATCTCCTCTTCAAAAGTTGTGGGAGATTCAACATGAAAAAAGGAGAGTTTTGGCCAGTCCCCATAACCTAATAGTAGTACCACGCATTAGGTTGTTTTAGGGCTTTTGTCTCTTGCTCTATTTTAACGGTGGGTACTTATTTAGCCTCTTCTTAATTCATCTTGGGTATAAGGACATCCAAACAATTATCCCTTACTTTCTCTTCTTCCTTTCTTTCTTTTTCTTATTCTTCTTTGTCTGATTGAATTTCTTCTTCTTCTTCCTCACTAGAGGTGTCAAGTTTGACAACCTGAGTTTTCACAACCAGTCTCTTGGGCATCTTTGTGGGATCATATATAACTTTTATGGTCTTGGAATGAGGGATTTCCATCTTTTTCTTTGACTGGATTTTTTTTGACTGAAGGAGGTTTTGTAAAGAAAAGATAAGAGGGGTCAAGTTGCAGTTGGACAAGAAGGTAAATAGAAGGAAGGCCAAGAGTTACATGGTTGTTTTGAAGCTTTTTTCAATTTTTTCTTTGCTTCATCAAGGGCAGCTTTCACGGTCTTGGTAGGAATTGATTTCCCATGGGCACAAATTTGAGGGCGACCACCCTCAGGGTCCAGAATGACAAGAATTTGACTTTTTTTTTGCTAAGGGTAGATAGGTGCTAGATCAATCAGTTCTCCAAAAGTGGGGGATGAACCATTCTTGGAATCATTTGGTAAAAGGTTGGTGATGAGGGAGTCAAAGCTTGAAGGAATCAGGTTTCTATTAAAAAATAGGTTCCACTAAGATTGAAAGGTGGTAGATGAAGAGGGATGATGATGCAACTCAAGAAGTACAAAATGAGATTATAAAGTCTGATATTGGGCAGACACAAACTTGATCATTTCTTCTCCTTTTGGTCCATCTATGATAATTCTATGCCAAAGGGAAACAATTGAGGGTGAAGTAGGGCAGAGGAGTAGGAATTCTTTAATAAAACCTAAACTCCCGACTAAATTGTTGGGGGGCGTATACTTGAAACTCAACCCTAGGGTTGTTGTCAAATTATCCACCAAAATGCAGATCTCTGGCTATAAGGAAGCTTTCCCACATCTATCATTGCATCTCCACAATTGCGGGGTCAACCACAAAATGTGGATTGGTGAACCAAGTAAAACCATACAATCGCGCTCTGAAGGGACAAAGCAGATTTCCTATCCATTTAACAGATAAATTATGAAAGAAAGAGAATAAATAATCAAAATCAAACCTCTGTTGGGGAGTAGTCATCCAACGATAGCTGTAGGATTGATAATACTTGATGGCGACTGGAGAACAACTGGTCAAATCCGGAAAGTATTCGTAAAGCTAGAATTGAATCAGCTAGTATGGGTCCCTAAGGGGATAAAGCTTATGAGTGTGAATATTCCAAAGTCACTAGTAAGTGTATGACAGGACAAGAGGCCACCTGTCGGCCTACAATTAAAGCACTGACAAGATGGCCAAATTCTTATGTCATTTGAGTAGATCAAACGCACAAAAGGAAATGAAAAATCCAACAAAGAAGGAAGGCAGTGCTCCTGGTGACAAACGGGGGTTCCCTTCACTCTTACCTCGGTCGATATGTATTATTCGTAAGAGATATGAGCATCGAAGATGTCAAATGATAACTCTTGATCCAAGAGAGCGCTAACTTCAAGGCTGTCTGCTGGGAGCGAGGTGATGGCAACTATGCGTTGGAAATATGTGTCCTGACAAAGCCATTCACATAAAATATAAGCATGATTAATTAATTAATAATAATTTATATTCTATCATCACATGAATTTTTGTTTCTTTATATAGGTAATTATTTGATCTCATGAGATGAGATAGGTTGTCCTCAGGTAACATAGTAAATGTCAGACACATTGGAATGTGTGGAGAGGTCTAATTATCCAATTCTTGTAAACCTAAAAGTTTACAGCTATAGGTGATGTTGGACACATCACTTATAAGGCTGCTACATGTAGAGTTGCCATGTGATGGAGTGATGTAATCTCAGTCACTGGAGGGAGACTCTAAGCTTACATGTGGGTGCATTATATAAATGCATTAAAGGGATCTATTATGAACACACTTGGTAAAACAT
>JAOXJP010084131.1:0-14891 GCA_025762735.1 Platanus orientalis | reverse complement strand
ACATCGAAATTTACATAATTTTTATAATATTTCGAAGCATTCTAGTGAAATTTCCATTAATCCTCATGACGAATAATTCATCAAAATCGAAATTTTGAACCTTAGATGGGTTTAGAGTTCAAACCTACATCTCAACATTTTTTTAAAAAAAATTCATGGACCGGTCCAAAGCCCGACCCGAGGCCTGATCAATTAATAAGGACCGGGGTCCAAGCCCCGGCCTGAGCCCGGTCTATAATTTGAGGGCCGGGCCCATGCCCACCCCTAATTAATATATAAATAGAAAATATTACAAACCCATTAAAGCCATAAGCAAGCAAACAAAACCATGCTTTCCCTTTTTAGTTTCTACTGTAAAAACTCTTCTTTTTAAAAGAGGGAAATGAAATTGAAACGGGCCTGTCTCTATCATGCGCCATTGTGTTATTATTCATCTCTGTCTATCTGTCTTTATAAAAGCTCCCTCTTCCTTTTATCGTTTACTCTCTATTTACTTTCTTTCTGTTTTCCGTTTTTCTCTCTACCAGACGATCGGAAATGCCGGAGCCGCCAACTCTTCGGGATTCGATCGACGGTTAGATCGTTGGAGGTCTCTTAGAGATCTGAAAATCTCTCTCAGGTACAGATTTTTTCAGTTTTTTCGAATTCTAAATTTGAAAAAAAAGGTACTGAGTTTGAAGCTCTGCGAATTGTTTTACTTTTCTTAGTTTTGTTTTTGAGTGAAATCTTCAAATGCAAAGAAATGGAGAGTGGGTTTTCTGAAAACCCTAGTTTTTTGTGAAAATAATGGAGTTGGTGAAATTGGGTTATGTGAAGTGGCGCATGTTAGCATATGTGCTTTGTTTCAGCTGCAACTCGTCTCGTTTCTTTACTGTTGGGAGATCTTTAAAGTTCTATGATCATTTACTTTGCTACTCCTTTTGGTTTTGTCAGAAAAGAATAAAAAACGTCTTTTTTTTTTTAATCTTTTTGTTTTGTATTGATGTTTACTTTTAGTTTGTTGAGCAGGATAAGTTTAGCTTGTCTACAATACTAGGGTTCTACGTATATATAAAAATTGTTTTACTTTTAGTTTTTACTTGGATTCGGAGTTCTTTTTATTTATTTGGAATTGAGGATAAATTATTATGATTCTTAATTTGGTCTGTTATTCCAAGGGTATGATTTGGATTTATTTATTGTTTTAAAAGTTTCCTAATTTTACTGCTTTGCTCAGTGGATATAATGTAAGGTATCGGGCACTATAATTATTGCAGTAAAATACCAGAGATAATGTTCCTTGGCCAATTCTTCTGATACTTTGTGGTGTAATGTAAAAATTTTGAATTCATCTTTCAGCATCACTCCCATAATATATATATATATATATATATATATATATATAGTTCATTGCTGTTGTACAATTTATGAAATTTTAATAAAATTGGGAAAATTCTTGACGTTGCCCTTCAATTTTTTTCTTTGTCATGATACTGTTGCACTTTTGTTATCTTTTGGTCCATTTCCTGATCCTTAAGGTTGCCTTTATTAATTGTTTTTAAAATTAAATTCCAAGTTTTGTTTTATTTGTCTGGGATAGCGATTTTTATGATGGTTACATTTTTTTTCTTAAACTTCTTTTGGTCCTTAAGAAACTAAACTTTAAGAATCTGATATGATATTTTCAATGAATTTTAATAGTTTGGGACCTCTTCCTGAGAAATAGAAGGCCTGACCTTGTTGGTTACTCTAACAACAGTACCATTTTTCTCTAATATTTCTGACAATATGCTTCACTGTGAATTACAGGTAGTTGAAGGACCAGTGACTGGGTTTTATGAGGACAAGAGAGTCAAAGAATTCTTATTCAATGCCCAGATGAGCAGAACTGATGTTATTTGCAGTGGAGGGAGGAGGGTTCTTCTCATCTTCAGCTTCGGGATATAGCAAGGGCCTGGCCCTTCTTCTATTGGGTCAGAAGAACGAAGAAAGACCCATGAGAGTTTCACCGTGGAATCGGTACCACTTGGTGGAGCAAGAAGCTGACTCTGACCTCCAGCTGGCTTCTGGTAAGAATCGGGTACCTCGCGGATGCGCTGCCTTTGTGTGCTTTGGTTGCACTTCCTCAGGACTCGAGGGCCCGTTCCCTCCAAAAGTGGGTCCTATCCAACAGGACGAAATGGTGACACAGCCTCCTGCCATGTCTGACAAGAGTGAGGATGGCATTACTGATCAGGTTGATGAAAAGAACATAAGAAAAGTCTGTATCAAAAGTAGCTTGAAGAAGTCCTCCAATTTTGCCACAAATCTAATAGCTGGTCAGAAAGATAATCTGCATGAGACATCAGGTGAAACAGGTAGTGAAGTCCCTGGTTGTACTGAAAGGAGGAAAGTGCAGTGGACAGATGCTTGTGGTAGAGAGCTTGTTGAGATCAGGGAATTTGAACTCAGGTATTAGTGCCTTTGATCCGAATTGTGAAAATTTTATGGAAAGTTGATCACTACATGATGCATTTTATGTTGTGGGTGTGCATTTTTGTTTGAGCATGCTTTAGACTTATATTATGATGTCTCTGTTTTATTTATGGTTTTCTGTTTCATGTTTTGTGCACATCCTTTTTGCTATTCGAATTCAGAATTGACTCTGGGTATGCTACTGCCAATCTGAGTTATGTTCTCTTAAGTCTGAGATTCTATACAAACTTTCCTGTTCATTGTTCGTTTGATTTAGACATGTGTTTATGTGACATGGTGTTACTATGATAAAAGAAATTGATATGCTATTTTGAAAAGTGAAGGTAAGGTCACAAGCAGGTTAGATTATTTAAAACACCAATAATTCTATATTTACAAGATTTCTGGAGTCCTGATTCCAAATTGATGCATATCTATGCGCAGCCTGCAGTCCAAGGTTTTTGAAAGTTTAGTTAATTAGTGCCATTGGCCCTAAATAGAGCGGAATGGCGGAACAGGATTCATGTAGCCTGCTGTTTGTTGTTGTTGTTGTTAATTAGTGCCATCATTCTTTCTTAGCTTGCTTTCCTTTTCCTTTTTCTTACATACTACAATTATTCTACTTCTACTTTCTGTTGCAAGTGACTTTCATTTTGGTTGGATGTGCTTTCATTCATCTTTCCTGGTTTCATGCATTGCATTGTGAAAGATTGCAGGAATTTTCTTTTATTGTTTTTCTTACACCATTCACCTCAATTTAGAAGGAAGAATCAAACTTATTATTATTGAGGATACCTGGAGTATCGTCTGGGAAGATGTCTCAGCTATAGTCTGGGACATTTTCCATACATGTGTCATGCATGCCCATAAGTCCAGAATGCCAAATATTTTGACCACTCCATGGATAGGAGATAACCCTCAACTTGCACTAGTCAGACAGTTCTAACTTTCATCTGTGTTCAACTGTGTTGACGTTTCTCTCAACTGGTCACCTTTTTCTCATAGCTCTGTTGCACCATCCAAAACTTGGATGATCTTCAGTTTTGCAGTCTTCTGTATTTGCAACCACCAGCATCCTCTAAGCTGACAGGAAGAGAAATAGTCAGCTTCCCTAGTGCTCTTGTGCCAAATATGAGAGATGTCCTCAAAGAAGCTTGGGGTGGATCTAAGCTTTGTAATGAAATGGGAAGCTTTTTGAGAGTGTATGCATTGACTTCTGTAGAGTCTGGTTGGATGCTAATTTCAAAGGATTCAACCATCTATTGGACACCTTGAAGGACAAGTTACATCCCCTCCAAGTATATATGACCATCAGCAGCCAGAAAACAATACTTACATTGCTTGCCCGAAATTATCTTTAACATGTCTCCACAATGATCCTATCTATTGATTAAAAGGTAGGGATTGGCTGATCAGAACTTGGATCAGGATTAGTTGATCTGATGTGGACTGGTAGTCGTAAAAAAGTAAAAAAAATAGTTAGATTGAATGATCCGGATTAGGATTGCAGATTGAATCGGTCTCAGCCAGTTCTATCATGGTTTAAGGTCCATTTAGCTTAGAGGGAAGGAGTCCAAACACCACTTATTGAAACATTAGCTAGAGTTAAAATGGCCAAATTGGCATGAAGGAAATCCACCTATTTAGGAATCATCTATGAAGTGAATAGCCTCACTGGTTCATGTCATTTTAACTAAAAGATGATGATCTGAATGATATTACAATGGAGCTTAGCCTCATGTTGAAAGATCCTTCAATTGATAGAACCATGCAGAGAATCAGGTGAAGAACTGAGTTCTAAGCATAATCTCATGGCCTGGACTGGCCAGTTCACCACCGATCCACCTCGGATCTGCCAATCCAGGATAGGGATTGGCTGGGTCTGATCTGGACCGATCCATCTTGATAACTTTTAGGATTTTGGGTTTATACAATTAGGGTATGGGGTTGATTGGATTTAGAGAAAATTACAAGAGATGCAATGGAAGTAATTGGAATCTAGAATAACCTTTCTTTTTCTCTTTTTTTGGAAAGGTGAATCTAGAGTAACAATTCTAATTCTATTTCAAGAATTAGAAGTAGAAGAATAACTAGAAAATAGATTTTAGAATATCACAACCTAGAGAACTTGATCTAGAATTAGAAAATTCAGCAATTTAAGATAATTAGAAGCTTACACACCTTCTTGAATCAATAACTAGTGTCACACTAGTTCTCAACCAATGGAATTAGAAGAAGCCCCAACATGAAAAAAAAAATTTCAAGAAGATAAGGTAAATATATTAAACCAAACCAAGGCAACAAGACACCCTGAAAAATAGGGACACCAAAAAAACAATCTACAAAATGAAGCGTTCCCAATCAAAGATCCAAGAGCTAAAGGGCGGGCCCTCCTGATCCATAAGGAGCCAATCAAAGAGCCTTGCTAAAATTGCATCAATAATAATACAGAAAGCTCGAGCCTTGTCCTCAAAAACCCTCCCATTTCTCTCCTCCCAAACCACCCAGCTTATAGCAGTTGGAAACAAGAGCCACATGTGCCTTTCCATGAATGTCCCACTGCCAACGAACTGGGCCTGCCAACATGAAAGGAGGGCCTTAACCAAACCAGGTTGGGCCTACACCACTCCAAACCGACCTAGAAAGAAACTCCAAATGGAAGTGATCCATGGGCAATGAATGGACAAATGACCCGATGATTCTGCATCAAACTTGCAAAGACAACACCAATTTGGAATAATCAACCCCTTTTCCCTCAACTTGTCAATTGTAGGAGCCCTGTCCCACCCCAACTCCCACAAAAAGAATGATACCTTTAGAGGACTACAGTTATTCCAAACACACAACCTCGGATCAGAAGAGTCGACTGGGTGGCATAGGGCATTGTACATGGATCTGATTGTGAACCCGTTCTCCACATCTAAGCTTCAAATGCAACCATCTTGCCAGCTCCAAATTCCTAAGCTCATAACCTTCCAACAGCTCTAAAAGCCTACCCATCTCCCCGATCTCCCAGTCATTCAAATTTCTACGAGGCTGAATATTTTAGGAACAAAACACCCTAATTCTAATCCAATGGCTTTGCACCAAACCCCACTTGTCTGTTGCCAACTCATAGCAAGAAGGGAATAGAACATGCAAGGGCACCCTCGCACACCACAGATCTTGTCAAAACCTCACCCTTTCCCCATTATGAACACGAAAGCTCAGAAGGCTATGAAATTGCTCCATCCCTTTGTAAATGTCTTTCCACACACTACAACCCAGCGGCCCATGGGGGTTGGGCTTCTGGAAGCCCAACCCATATGCTCCTCTCCATATTTGGTAGCCACCACACCCCTCTAAATGGTTTCCCTATTGAGACAAAATCTCCGCAACCATTTATTCAGAAGAGCTCTATTTGTGGTCTTCAAGGACTGAATGCCTAACCCCCCTTGATCCACAGGCCTGCAAACATCCTTCTACCCCACCCAATGAATCTTCCTCATCTCCGTAGAAGACCCCAAAGAAAATCCTTTTGCAAACGCTTCAACTAGTTGATAATAGAGCATGGGGCCTGAAACACCAACAAGAAGTATGTTGGCAAGCTAGCAAGAACACTCTTTAGCAAAACCAACTTGGCCCCCTTTGACAAATACCGCCCTTTCCAACCAGCCAATCTTTGACCCACTTTCTCAATCATCGGGTTCCAAATAGACTTCGAAGAGGCATTAGCACCAAGAGACAGCCCAAGATAAGTAATCGAGAGCAGAACAAACTCGCAACCCAAGATAGAGACAATCTCCTCACAAGATGTTCTTTCATCAATAGGACTAATTGAGGACTTGGCCTAATTCACCTTCAGATTTGTAACCGCTTCCATGATAAGGAGGATACATCTCAGGTTTCTCATGCTTTCCACCTCCGCTTTAAAAAAAAATAGTCATTAGTGAACTGAATAAATGAAATAGACTGGCTGCCAGAGGGCATGGAGAAACCCTCAATAAGACCCATTGTGGCCGCCTTAGAGACCATTCTGCCCAACAGGTGCACCACCATAATGAATAAATATGGAGAAAGAGGGTCCCCCTGATGCAACCCACAACCATTTTTGAAGAAGCCCTTAGGGATCCCATTCACCAAAACCAAGAAGGAAGCGGAAGATGTAAATATTTTAATCCAGTTCCTCCACTTATTACCAAAACCCATCTGACCAAGAACCCAATCAAGGAAAATGGAGAAAATTGATTTCATTCACTAGTTGCTTCAATTAGTTAGCTGCAGCCCTTATTTATAGAACTTTAATAGGGGTTACCTAGGCCTTCATTCTCCTTCTTTGACTCAATTCTAAATCAGAGATATAAACTAAGACACATAACTTGTTGTGCAATAAAAGAAAAGATAGACTAAAGAAAATGGTTCAATATTTCTGCGAACTTTTGGAAGTTTTGCTGAAATTTCCTGACTTTATGTGGATGCAAAATAAAATCAAGGGGAATGGAAGTTTTCTGAAATTTTCCTATCTTTTGGGTGTGTGAAATAAAAAATATAGTCCTATATAAATATCACTTAATTTCAGTAAAACATCATCAGTAAATGATTGGAAATATTGAAATATCAGATACTTTTCGAACATTTTGATGGAATCAATTCACTTCATGGAAAGCTTGAGACTCTAAAAGGCTGATGCCAATTGTTGGGATTCTACTTTCCTAATCTCCTTCAAATCACAAACCTTGAAAGAAAAATAAATCTGACTTGTGAAGAACTGGCAATGTTTTATGACGTGATGACTTGGGCTTCAGTACTGATAGATATGTGGAGTTACAATACCATGGCCAGCTTTTATATGGGTGCAGCCTGGAAATCTATGTGGTATTCAGGGGAGAGAGAACATAATGCAAGAATTATGTTTTGGTTTATCATTTTTATGTGGTGTTATTGTATGAGTTTTACATGAAAAAAGATTCTCATTTTGGGTGATAATGAACAATAGGACAAACCTGGCAGGTTCTTTCTTCCAAAGTTGGGTGCCATTGAGCTGTGTCGGACATGGATTCTATACCTATATTCATGTCAACATAAATACTATAAGGTGATTAGGGGCTTGTAACATAACAATGGCTCCCTCCTATTTTCTGTGCTCCAATAAAATTGTAAATATTTCTTTCCAATATGCAGTGATGCATGACCAACCTAAAGAAAGGTTGTTAACCTGCGGGTAATGGGCCCAAAAGGAAATTGGACTGATATAGGTATGTATAAAACAGAAATGGGATATGAAGGAGTTGTCAAGAAACAATTAAGTCAAGGACTAGGGTCTCGGATTGGTCAAACAGGTTCAGGTATGGGCTATGTTCAGGTCAACAGATTAGGTAATCTGGTTCATTACTTAGACAGGGGCAGGGACTGATATAGAAGCTTGTGGGTTCCACAACAGGGTAAGTTTTAGATCCAGGTTTAAAGACTGAAACAGCAGGGTTATGGTGTTTTAAAGGGGATTGTAGATTAAAACTAAAACAGGAGAAGGCAAAGGAATTCAGGGATTGAAACAGTAAACTAAAAGGTTTCTGGTTATGGGGTAGGACAGATACTGATTAGGATTACTTGTGGGTCCAAAAGGGTTGATTGGAGAAAGTTAAACTAGAGTTAAAATAGAAGCAGATTCATAGGACTAATCTAGGGATAAGGACAGCAGATTGTGGGCTCTGAGTCAGGCTTATAACAGGGACTATAATAGGGCTACACCACTGAGGACTTTGGAACAGCCAGCAAACTGAAATAGGATAAGCCACAGAATGGTCCGTGGGTTGAAAACAAGGTTACTGTATTTTCTGGTAGAGATTCCATCACAACAGTGAATGATAGTTCTGGACAGGTGATGGGCTTTGATGGAGGCTAACTCAGCGTATGTATGGACCTCTTTTGGGTCTTAGAAACTGATGAAAGAGGGTCAGAACAAAACCTGAATACAATGACTGATGTCAGTTTAGATAGGTATAAACAGAGGTTTATATTCTGGAGCTTTTATAGACCAGAAACATATATGGTTAAAGGCTGGAGTCAGAGGTGTATAGCGAGAAAGTGAGCAAATGGGTAAAGGATTCAGCTGCAGGTCTAAACACTCAGGTCTTGAATAACAGACCCAAGACAGCATGGGACAAATTTTTCCTACTGGCTGCAGGGTGTAACTCTCTTGGGGATTTGATCCCAACTGCTAAAGTCAATGGGAAAGGGAGATAAGAAGGTGCCACTGGGATTAGTTGGGTTAGGGTTAGAGTTATGTTTGAAGAAAACAACATGTAACTTGAAATGGGGCAACCACAGGTTAGGGATTCAGTTCTCTAAGGTATTTTAATGGTAAACAGCAAAGATAGGGCTTGGGAGAAGGTTTTACAGGCTGTGGGTTTCAAGATACTGTCCAAGAACAGTTCTTGAAGGGTTCTTGGATCCTTTTTTGATGGAGAAAATTATAGAAACAGCAGCAAGACAATGTTGAAGAAGAAAGAAAGAAAGGGAAAGAAGAAGAGATTAGGCTTCTTGGAATGGAAAACCCTACCACCTAATCATAGGGTTAGAGGAAACAGCCGAGAGCTCCCTTTAAAAAAAAAAGCTTGTATTATTCATTGCATACCAATACAAAAACGTGCAACCCTATATGTAGGCTCACAAACTCAAGAAAATAGCAAGAAGCCAAATTTGAAACCCCTTAATTACTTGCTTACCTGCTCCCTAAGACTTCCCTAAACTCAAAACTACTAGAACCTTGACTTTCTAAAAACAAAAAGTGTCAAAAATCATGTCCTAGAGGATTTCGACCAACACCTAAGAGGGCCTCATTTTGACTTGGTTGACTCATTAAAATTACTAAAATATTATTAGCAATAATATCTTATTCCTATAATGCCGAAAATCAATAACTAAAAGGACACTTATGTCTTTAACTCATTAAAATAGAAAATAACTAAGAAAGATATAAATTAACCCTAATAAAAACTCTTAACAACTCCATGTGATGGTAGAACATGTGTATGTGTCCTCCATAGCTCTCCATGTGTGGGCCCCACCATATGGGTCCCACTTGGTCTTCCATGTCCTCATCATGCAGTCTTCAATTTACAATTGAAAGCATTGATGGTCATTGGTACTTAACGAACTATCTCTTCAACAAAATGATAATTGAACTTCATCTAGTGAGAAATTATTTTACGAACAACACCCTACTCAAAAACAAATGTATAGCACCTTCATTATGATAATGATTAAAAGATTGGGGTAGGATGGAAAATTAGGTTTGAGTCTAGGGAAACAAAAACTATATATTTGTAGGGGGCTGAATAGTTTTAATCAAGTCCATCCTTTCCAACCTCTCCACCTACTATTTATCCACTTTTAGAGCACTGGTTAGGGTTCTTGAAATAATAGAGAACGGACTTCCTATGGGTACTAGGAACCTCTAAGAGGGATCACCTCATCAAATGAGAGGTAGTATGTAGGTTAGTTGAGAATGAAGAATTGGCTTTGGAATATCTTCTTGAGCGAAATTATTTCTTATCAGCCAAATGGCTACTGCTGTTTTCCTCGGGAACCGGATAGTATTTGACATATAGTTATTAGCTCAAAGTATGGGCTACTTCATGGCGGGTAGGATTCAAACTTGGCTAGCAAAGTTCTCTTATCTTGTCCTTGAAAGAACATTTGCAAGATCCTTCCAAAATTTTCTCATCCCATTAGATACAAACTAGGTAAGGGGGGATGTGATTAGATTCTGGGAGGATGTGTGGTGGGGTAAGATCCCTTTGAATCGGTTTTTCCAATGGACTTTTTTAGTGTTCCGAAAGAAAGGAACTCCCATATTTGAGTGTTATTCCTTATCCCATCCTTCTTTCGACTTAGCTTGGGACTTAGTAGGAATGCAAATGAGTCGGATTCGATGCGGATAGTAGTACATCTGTATTCAACTCACTTATTTTCCATGTACATCCGAATTCAATTATGATCCGAGCGGATATTTGAAAAGCACATTCGAATTCGAAACTATTAAGTTTATCGAAAATCGGACAATAATCGGATATTAAACGGATATCGGATATAATCGGATATTCGGTTAACATATGTCCGATTATTATAAACATAAATTGGATATAATCGGATATTCGGTTAACAGATATCCGGATTTTAAATTATCCGAATATCTGTTTGATAAAGCTATTCGGATATTCAGATATATCAATATCCAGATATTCGGATATATCAACCTATTGTAAACATTGAATGTGTTTGGTGTGGAATTTTGAATTATTCTGGGAGTGGATTATAATAGAAATGTATTTGATGGGAACATGTGTTCTCTATGCTGGTTGGAAGTGTGATTTTCACCTGCTTAGTTTATAGTTTAAACGAAAATTTTAAGTAATCCCACTTGGCTTCATTAACACCTTTGGTCTCTCTTTGAGGAACAAATTATGAGGTTTCTTGTTGGGAAAAGGATCGACTGTGACTGAAACATGTTCCCTTTTTTCTACTCTCTTTCTTCTTAAGGCCCTTAATAGAGTGGAATGGTGGAAGAGGGTTCATCTAGCCAGTTCCAAGTAGTTGGGAACTTGGGATAAAGTTGTTGTTGTTGTTGTTGTTCTTCTTCTTAGGATGCTTAGGATGTATAATAGGAGAAGGGTGGGCAATCTAATTCTTCAGTTAGATATGTGGGGCTTGACACCATCAGATATTATGATTTGGCTGGTTACTATTGAGGAATTGTTTTCCAAGAATGGAGTGAAAAGTTTCCTTTCTTGTTAGTGAGCTAGTCCTTTATAAATCTCCAATATTCTATAATCGTTGGATTTTAAGTGGTGAAACAAACACCCTCTGCTACCAAAAAATGACAACAGAAAAATAATCCTTATTTTGTGCAGTTTATTAAACCTATATAATCTATCATCTCTCACACCAATTTGTCGCCATATCTCATATTACCGTGGCCTAGGCCCTAGGCATATCTCATTATTATGCTATGCATTACGATTTAACACAATAAATCTACTGTATTTAACACAATTCTGACCATTCTTGTAGTTAAATCCAAATCTCACCTGATTTTGGTATTCTGTCCAACACCAATTGGAACCTTTCCCTCAGCCAGCAAAGATGCAATTTCAGATTCAGTTTGGTAATAGTCTGCACCCATCATCATAGTATCCTGAACACAATGCATTACAAATGAATCAAATCATTAGAAGTGTCCCTCCCAACACTAGAAACTCCAATCTCATACTTCCAACATAGAGTATAAGAGTCAATAGTCTTGTTATGCTTAGATTCTTATGTTCTTAAGTTAGATTATTCAGCTGCCATCAAACATAAATGAAAGAAATAGCTAATAGCCTGTTTGGCAGTCACCTAAAATGTAATCATTTCATTTGAGTTTCCCAAGGCATTTATAGCCATGAGGTGATGATTTGTAATGAACTAATTCAAATTTTATACTGATTTGTTAACTACAATTAGAAATGAAGTCATCTAAGGTTCTTCTATGAAATGAAATGATTTACGTTAACAAGCACAAATGGCTACAAATCTGAATGAGTTCATTATAAACCATCCCGTTGTGGCTACAAATGCCTTGAAAAACTCAAATGAAATGATTACATTATAGGTGGCTGCCAAACTGGTTATAAGAGTTTTGTTGCATCATAACTAGCAGTCATGATTATACAATAACAACAACAACAACAAATAGCCATATCCCAACTATTTGGGGTTGGTTACACGAATCCTGTTTCGTCATTCCGTTCTGTTTAGGGCTTTATCTATTGTTAAATTACAAGCTATCATGTCCCTCTTTATTACCTATACTCAGGTTAATTGTGGTCTTCCTCTAGTCCTTCAAACACCTTCAACTTGTATTATCTCAATCCACTTCATTGGTGCAGTTATTGGTCTTCGTTGCACATATTTAAACCATCTCAATCGATTTTCCCTCATTTTATCACCTATTGGTACTACCCCTAAACTCCCACGAATGAACTCATTCCTAATTTTATCTTTTATAGTCTTGCCACGAATGAACTCATTTCTACTTCAATTTTGACTAAACTTACATTCCATATATTCTGTTTTAATCCGGCTTATCTTAAAACTATTTGATTCTAAAACACTCCTTCACAGTTCTAACTTGACATTTACCCTCTCTCTAATCTCATCAGTCAACACAATATCATCAGTAAATAGCATACACCATGATACATCATCAGCAACTAACAATCATGATTATAAATTATGAAAATATTTAATTTTCTTCTGTTAATAAAGATAACTTAGAGAATGATATGAAATTATTATAGTTTCATTAATTGCAATCACAATTTGGACTTATTATCTAAAAAAAAAATGTACTTATAAAAAAATCACAATTAAAATAAAAAAAGCAAAATTTATCATTAAAGAATTTATGATCCAATTTCTCACAATTAATAAAATGATACTGAATGAATTTCACACTCCCTAGTCATATTTTAACTAAAACTCCGACAGCCAATGCGAGAGAAACTTCAAGTCTCACACTTAGCTTGCTCCAAAGAGAGAATATTAAAGAAGTTTGTCAATAGAGATCTTAATTGATGAGAGGGAGGTGGATTCTTCTTACCTGTATTTTTATTTAACTACAATAAAATTTAGCCTTCCATATGGGATTACAAGATGTACGATTATCAATTTCAAATATAATGAAAATATTATTAAAATTAAGTTCATTTACCCCCTTTGTTTATGGGTTGGTGTGGATTAAGGTCAATCGACCAAGAATCTAGTTAGCCAAAAAACAAATTATTGGGGGAAAAACACCAGCTGAAATCTTCTTCCACATACCATTGAAATGGTAACATACAAAAAATCAAACCTATACCATCAAGGGTGCCCCGTGCATGGTGTTTTTTTTTTTAAATCGTCAAATTTGTGTTGGATGGATGAAGTGCATACTAATGCAATGTTTGGTAGAGTGTCAAATAGATTCCAATCCGATGTTAAAATAAACCCACATACGAAGCACCACTCATTTATAATCAAGTTTATTTATTTATTTATTTTTGGTATGGCCGTGTGGGCCTACATCATGACAAGCACACGAAGAGGACCGGCTTGAGCCAAAGGCAATAAACATGTCACGTTCTAATGACAAAATCTACAATGCTTATTACTCCTATTTAAATTTAAGTTTAACACTACTTTACCGGCTAATTGACAGAAGAATAGGACCCATTACATGTGTAATGAGAAGAAGAAGCATCTACTGCCTGATGTGCTAGCCATATGATTTTTCATTTTCTATTTTTGGGTACAAAGCGGATTTCCTGTAGCCCTCTTACTCTAAGTCAGACTGTAGCATCAGGGTGCCAGCTGACATGTAAGTGGAAAAAGTGAGAGCCATCACACAAAAATCAATGTTGGGTGCTTTTCACTTTTTTTGCTCACGTGTCAGCCAATACCTGGTGCTACAGTCTGACTAGGCTACAGGAAATCCACTTTATTTTTGGTAGGGCCATTTGGGGCTGTTGCCACATTAGTAATGCAGCACTACCACTCTGAGGGAGCCATATCTTCGCACCGGGGTGTACATACAACACCCTGGTGATCACCATTCAGGGTGGGGCCACCATCACCATTCATGGTGCCCCCCTCCTTGTGTGGTGATCACTACGGTGTTATACATACACTCCGGTGCAGAGGATTTCGTTCGACTTGGGAGGGGACCATAGTCCCTGACCTCTCGTTTTGGAGAGCCATTGTGTTATGTATTGCTATCATCGACCCTAGTTTGCAGATTCTTTTTATTATTATTTTTAACTATAAACGTTGTGGTATCACCTCTCTTTGAATAATTCTGGAGCTTCATATCATTTAAAAATAAATAAAAATCTAGACCACGGTTTTATACGTTTACTTACATAAAATTTCAATTTCACTACTAAGCTGAAATTCTAAATATTTTGTAAATTTAATTTGGCCAAAATTTTAAATTATCTTCATTTCTTTAAAATTGAAGAGACACAATATGGTATAAAAGGGTATTTTAATACAGGAGAATGATTGTATGTGTTGACACATGCTTATGTAGGCATGCCTTTGATTGCCACATGATGTGTTTTTGAATTTGGGGGATAATATCCTTTGCAACCTGAATAATTATGCCGGGTTTGGAGCCACCATTCATGGGGCGTCATGTGGTGTAGATACTGACAACCCATATATTTTTGTGAGTACCTGACACCACATGGCACCTCATGAACAGTGGTTCCAGCCCCGACATAAATATTCACATTGCAGTGGATATTAACCCTGAATTTGGTCTTTTTTTTTTCTTTCACCTGAACACTTTTTCGAATCCCATAAGGGCTGGGATTATATACGGAAATTTGCTTTTCCTAATGTATTAGGATGACATCAGGGGGCTGAATATCAGTACCTAAAAGTGACTTTCACTTTTT
>JAOXJP010084121.1:0-14891 GCA_025762735.1 Platanus orientalis | reverse complement strand
ACAATAGAAAGGATGACCAGCCACACGCTCAAGAATTTGATCAATAAAAGGGAGAGGAAAATGGTCTTTCCGGGTGGCAGCATTCAATTTTCTGTAATCAATGCACATCCGCCACCCAGTCACAAGTTTTGTAGGGACTAACTCTCCCAGGTCATTCTTCACCACAGTAACACCTGACTTTTTAGGAACAACCTGTGTAGGACTTACCCATTTACTATCAGCAATAGGATATATGATTCCTGCATCTAATAGTTTCAACACTTCATTCTTCACCACTTCTTTCATAGTGGGATTAAGCCTACGCTGGGGGTCTCTACGAGGGCTAGTTCCTTCCTCCAAATTAATTTTATGAGAACAGACCAAGGGACTAACACCTTTTATATCAGCAATGGTCCAACCTAAGGCTGACTTATGCTCACTTAGGGTCCGAATTAATTTCTCACCTTGAGACTCAGACAATTCAGATGAGATAATAACAGGAAAAGTATCACCTGGACCAAGGAAAGCATGCTTTAAACCCTTAGGCAGAGGCTTCAATTCAACTTTGGGTGCTTCCACACTTGAAGGAATTTGTGTGAATACTATGAATAAAGTGCTCATCTCTATTAACCCAGACATTTTGGCTAACCTTCTCAGTGTTCCTCGCGTCACCAACGAGCCCATCACTTTTCCGATTCATAAGCTCTCTTTGGAGCAAAATGGGGATTGAGTTCATCATCTATGTGATCGGTTAGTTCTTTAGGCTACGAATCTCAAGTAAATGGATTATAGGATGGCGGTAAAGTTCTTCACTATATCTTCACCTACAACATCCTTCCCACCACACAAAGGTGTGATCTCACCGATGACACCGCCTATCTCATAGATGCCATCCTTGACTCGCAGCGGATTGTCATTGCCTCGATCTTCTACTACATGATGATCAAAGCCTATGAGGCAAAGCATTCCATCAATAGCCTACCTTACCCCCCACTCTCATTACCTGCCTCATGACAGTTGTGAAGGTTCCCTTCAAGGTAGCTGCCAAAGGCCGAAAGACAGGCCCTGCCATTTATCATGGGACCTTAAAGTGTATGGCTCTCATAAAGAAGGATGAGGGAAGATCATCATCTGATGCCACACTTCAGTCAAGGCCATCATAAGTTCGGTCTACCATGGTCAAGTCCTCGTTGATGGGACTTCTCCACACCTTGGTGCACAGGGTCTCCAAAGTCCTGAAAAACCAAAAGGCCCTTACCTCGAACCAAAAGCTTTTGGCGGCCGGTCATAATGCCTATCATCCCAATTATCCACTGCAGCTAAAATCTGTCAGTTGTTTAGAGAGCGATGTGGATCCTAAGCTTGAGGATCACTTTGATGTTCTAGGCTACTAATTTCAATAGAACCGTTGCTCAGATGACGAGGATGATGATCATGGTGTCAAGGGGGTAGAGATGCAAGAAGAAGAATAAGATGATGATGATGATGACAAGGAAGATGTCTGGAATGATGATGAGAATTCCAATGACCCTGAGTATTAGGGGGATTGATATTGGGTGGTTACCCATTCTTGCCTATGGGGGGCACATTATGTTTTGTTATTTTGTAAAGATGTTTTAGAGAGGTTATTCGTCCTTGACTATGATGGCAATGTTTTTCTTTTGGGTAGATGTACTCATGCCCGTAGTGGCATTATACTTAATTTTGTTGATTTGCTAACCAAAAACTGAAATTTTAGAACATTTTTAATTTAAAATGTCTTTTGTAATTTCTATTTATCATGTTCATATCCTGTTCCATTGGCATGAGGAGGGTGTTTGTTTATAGTTATGATTACAGGGCATATGACTCAAAGCCCTGCAAGTTTAAGTCTTATGTTACTTGAATCCATGTAATTTGGGTCTAGGGAAATAAATATAATAATGTTTTAATCAGAGTATTTGGTTTTTTCCATGGAATTGACAAGGGAAGCATTGTTAATGTATGCCAATCCCATGGAAAAACCAAGGAGTAGTTTATGTCTTGTAAGTGTCCTATGTCCTTACCAATCCCATGGAAAAACCAAGGAGTAGTTTATGTCTTGTAAGTGTCCTATGTCCTTACAAGTTCACGACATGAAGACAAGGTGGAACAAAGACTTGAAGAAGACACCAAAGACTACCTTGGATTTGCCTACACCAATCAAGGTAATGAGCATGCATGCATAACATTTTAACACCTTAAAATGAAGCCAAACATGGTGTTAAACCCCACTTAAAACCCAAGAGAAAATGGCCTAAAAAACCAAGCCACAAGAGTGCCAAAGATAGGCCTCATAAATCTCAGGTGGTGATTGGATCAAAGATCTCATGATCAATCATGACCTAGATTTGGGTCCCAACTGAGACACCCTAGGGCTAAGCCCCATCTCCCGTGATCGATCAAGAGTTGGATCGTGGATTACACCATCGATTACAAATCTCGTGATCGATCACGAGATGTCTAGACCAGTGAGTCCAATCCATGATTGATCACAAGCCGTGATCAATCAGGGATATCGTGATTGATCATGAGGTCATTTTTGTCAAATACAAGATATTTCTATTAAGGAAAACTTGTGGTGAGCTCACCTTAAGAGGAAACTCACACTTGAATGAGCTCAAGAAGCATTAGAGCTAAGTGCTTGAGGTTTGTGAGTAGCGAAGGCAAACTAGCTCAACAAGGAGCAACCCACTTTGTGTAACTACCAACATCAACCAACTTGTGATAATATTTACTTTTCTTTACATTCATTTTCATTATAGACTTTCTTTGCTTCCACCGGAGACACTGAAAGCTTGACTACATCCGCTGAAGACAACAGAAGTAGTACACACTTGTTGGAGACACTAGATGTTGTTGTGTAGCTTGCTTTTAATCAAGTAGTTGCGTTTTTGTATGTTTGGACCTAGGTTGTAATAGTACTTAAATAAAATATACCTAAGCTCGGTGGTGAGCTTTAGAAGAGTGGACATAGGCCATCGTGTTGAACTACTATAAATCTCTTCTTGTGGATTAGGTGTGTGATTGCTTGTCTCTTTACTTTTTCGTATACTACTATTCTTGCACTCTACATGTTTGACAATATTCTCAAGTAGACACTTTGTAGCACACACACACTTAGGACAATTTTAAGAAGACTTAAATCGATCTAAAATCAACCTCAACACATTCAAAAAGGGTAGAATAAATTTTTGATATCCTATTCACCCCCTCTAGGATGACCTTATAGGAATTTCATATCTCCCTCTCTTAGCTCAGAACTCCTCAATGAGTGAAAGCCACATCCAAACGGAGGGAAAATGCACCAAACCCAAATAGAGCACTCCAAGAGCATACTTACATCATTTTTTGCAGTCTAGAGAAATATTGGAGCACTCTAACATGTTCTGTACGAACAATATGTGGTAATTCTGCCATAACTTTGTGCACACAACTCCTAATCACTCTCCATTTGTTTTGTCAGAAAGTAGACTTCAAGATCTTTCTAGGGTATATGAATTGAACTTTAATTCATTCAGGATTGGTACTGGTGGGCCTATGAAGTTACCATATATCTTTTTCCTTGATAACACAGGCATCTAGTGGGAGAATTGCTATAATGTCTTCTAGAAAACTCATAATTACACATTGCTTAATGCATTAGAAAGTAGACTCATAGATCTTTCCAACCATATATGTCTTGCACTTTAGATCACTCGGTATTTATACACTTTAACCCATGAAGTTACCTCAACACACTTGGGGCAACTTTCGAACTTGACAGGTTTTTTGTCCAATTTGGGTTTTGCACTTCTAACTTGGCCCAAAGGGTCCCCCAACCCACTTTATAGTCTATATAACACATGAAAGGAAAATTTCACCCTCATGGGGATGAAATTATGATTTTACCCCTTAAGTGCAACCCAGGGTGTCACACCAGGTGTGATCGATCACAAACCCTGTGACTGATCATGGTGTGATCGGTCAAACCCTATGACTGATCATGAAGCTCTCAGGAGTTGTGACTGATCACACACGAAAGACACAAGCCTTAGGAGGTGATCATACCTATGCATGACCAATCATAAAAACCCATGACCAATCATAAGGTCTGTAACCGATCATAGTAGTGAACGATCACAAACCCTGTGACCGATCACAACTCAAATATCTAAAAAATAAGAAGGGACACATACGAAAATGATGTGGCCCCATTCTATTTGACCCCCGCATGAGTGTGATATTATTTGTGATGAAATATAACCATGTTTTGACCTCATTTAGTTTATTAGGCCTCTTGGAATGTAGAAAAGAAGAAAGAGAGAGAGGATTCAGAGATTTAGGAAAGAATGAGGAGAAATTGTTCCCCAATTTGGTAAGTTCAAACCATCTTGGGAACTTTTGCTAGATTAAGTGATTTTCCTCCTTGATCATCTTAGTTTCATTCATTTAATGTTAGATCTACCATAATATTATAGAACAAGGTGGATTTGAGAGATTAAAGTGAAGAAGCTTAAGCAAGAAGCAAGGATTTTGAGAGATTGTATGTAATCTTGCTTACTATGTGTTATTGGAAATTCTTGAATTCAGTCCATTGAACCATACTAGATTTATGAATTCTAGTTTGCTTAGTAAGTTTTCATGCTCCTAATGCTTGGTATAACCCATTTATTATTGGAACTTCTGAAAATTCTATAGATAAATGCTTTGGACCATTGAATCTTGTTTAATCTTTAGATCTACACCTATTTTGTGAAAGACTATTGTTCTTAAACATTGCATGGACTAATTCTTTCATTAAATCCTTTAGAACATGTTAACAATTAATTTTTCCCATGTGAATCTTTGAGAATCTATGTGAAATTATGAATCTTTCAAGATCTACATTATTAATGATCAATTTGAAAGTGAATCTTGCTTTGCCCTTTGTTTGAAACACAAAGTGATATTTGGATGATCTCTATGATTACATTCATTGGAAAATCATTTGAAACTTCTGAATTTCTATAAATTTGTATTGAAATCACTGATTCTATTGAACTATAAGCTTCCTATGTGATAATATGAATTATGTGGACCATCAAATCCTATTACCTACTTTAAATCTATGACCTTATGTGAAATTTTAGCAAATTATTATAACTCTGGTCTTTTGAATATCGAATCATGTACTAACATTGAATCTAAGTGAATCACATGTCTTTGAAATGATTGAATCATGGTAATGCGATGCCTATATTTGTTTTATGCATTATAGAAATATTTTGATTATTAAAACTATGTGAACCTTCAGACTTATTGATGTAAACCCTATTGGAGTTCGAACCTTTAATCCATTTTGGGTCCTATCAAAGGGCTAAGTGTGACCATCGATTATGTGGTCCTTGACATTAGGCTAAGTGTGTCCTTGACTCTTTGGGCCTACTCACATGGCTAAGTATGAAAAAAATACTTCAGACATGCTCTTTGGTTCCCAGATATTAGGCTTACTTATAGGGATTAAACAGAAGATCAGGACCCTACTCTTGGGGTTACAACAAAGACATTGTTCCTACTCGTGGGGTTTAGAACAAGATCAGTACCCTACCCATGGGGTGACCAGATCATATGATTACTTTACATTGAATCTTCGGAACATTGAATAATGAACCTTCCGAATATCAAACTTTGAACATTTTGAATTATTGAACTCTAAACACTTTGAATATCAAACTTTGAATACTTTTAAGCATGTGAACTCTAGACCTTTGAATGAACTCTGAATACTCCAAATCATTGAACAATATCTTTTGAAAACTAACATATGTCATCGAACTTATGAACTTTGACCTCCGTATTGAATTACTTATTTAGACACCGATTCTTATTCCATAATTAACATTGAACTTCGAATTTTAAAGTTAAAAATTCTTTATTGAACTTAAAACTTTTTATTGAATCTTCGACTTCGATTTGACATTTGATTATTGTTTAGTTTTTACTAGCATAATTATGCTTATTACTTTGATCTATGTTTATTTTTGTATTGACCTTTGGACATGCTAGTACATAAATCTATGCTTTGCTTCATATTGTCTATAGTCAATTAGATTGCTTAAAGGTTGGGACTAGCCCAATCGTTTTGTTTTTCAGACTTACTATTGTCGTAGGTCCTCAATTTGAGGGACTTGCTACGACTTCCCTACTTTTTCCTTTTATTCTTCATAGTTATTTTGGACATGTTTTAGGACCCTTTTATTTTTGGGTCCATACTTTTGGAGTAATGGATATTAATTTCCCTTGATTGTGATTTGGGTGAATGGGCACCTCGGTGATGTAGATTTTCTTTTTTACTATTTTGGACTTATATTGTAGTTTAAAATTTTTATCCACTGCAACTTATTGATTATTAGGCTATTGTGATATATTGAATATTGATGTACTCTTTCGTAATTATCGAACTAAGAATTGTGAAAATGCTTCGCAAACTATTGAACTTAGAATGTGAATATGGCTATTGAATTATGATTATTGGATTGTGAACATTGGTTTTCAAATCAATGTAATGTAATAATCTGAATCTGGAGCACTTATGGATCCCACATCCGAGTTCGCGTTTAGGGACATTACAGAATGGTATCATAGTAGCCAGTTTGGATTCTGTAGACTTATGTGATGATTTAAAGTTTGGATTGTCTATAGGTTTGGAAGTCTATAGACTATATTGGATAATTGATTATGGGAACATTGGAGTTAAAAGAAAGATAAATTGGAAAACATTGGAATATTTTAGAGAATTAAGTTTAGATTATATTACATTGATGGTTGGTCTTATGTTTGAGGATTTTACTTAGAACTATACTTAAGAATCTTATAGTTAATCATGCCTTAAGACATTAGTTGACTCTTTTCATATCTTAGAATCCACTATGATTCTAAGTGTGTGATTTCTTTGATTCCAAGTGCTCGATGCCCCTCCTAGGAGCACTAGAGGGTTATCTTCCACTCTTGTACCAGAGAGGGAGAGCATGGATGGTGTATAAGGGGCAATACATAATTTGACCGAAATAGTGAATGAGCATATCACTCATGATCATCAGCCGCACGAAAGGGTTGTTGGAATGACAACCACATGATCGATCATTTTCAGCAGATGAGGTCACCAAAATTAAGGGGAATGACAAACCCCATGGAGGCCGAGTTATGGGTGATGCAGTTCAAGGAGATTTTTGGGGTCATTGGTTGCATGGATGACCAATGCTTTCTCTAGCCACAATCATGATGAAGGGCGAGGTGAAGCATTGGTGGAACTTCATGAGGGACACTTTGGTTGGAAAGTACGAGGAGCCCCTAAATTGAGAGGCATTCCTTGGGGCATTCTAGACTACTACTTTCCACCTAGTCTTCGCGAGAAGAAGGAATTAGAATTCCTTGAGTTGGAGCATGGCAACATGATAATGCTTCCATACAAAGTCAGATTTATGGAGCTAGCCCATTTTGATTTGGAGATTGCTATTGCTGATGCCATGAAGGTGAGGAAATTTCAGTGAGGTCTCCAGCCTATCATTCACTCTCGCATGTCCATTTTGAGATTGATTAGCTTTATGGATGTGGTGGAGATAACTCGCATTGTCGAGCATGAGAGTAATGAGCTGTAAAGGATCCGTGACAAGGGTAAGAAGAGAGATGTGATTGGGGCACCTTGCCGAGGTGACTTTGCTCGGATTAAGAATTAGAGGAGGATTGAGCTAGATGTGGGCACACCGACTACTATATGCAATATATATGGTAAAGTGCATGCAGGGCAGTGTAGATGGGTAGCTTGCACATACTTAAGTGCGGGAAAGCTGGACACATGATTAAGGATTTTCCACTCCTTCATACACTAACAGCAACCAAGCTAGTCAACATTGATCAAAGGCTAAGGGTTCGAAGTAAAGTTTATGCAGTTATTAAATAAGATGCAATGGTTTCTAGGATTGTTGTGGTAGGTATACTCCAGTTGTTTTCTCATGGTACACGTGTCTTGATTGATCCTAGATCCACACATTCTTTTGTTGCACATAATTTCATGAAACATGTCAACACTACACCTATGTACATGGATTGTTTTTTAACTATTTTTACTCCATTAAGCAAGACTATGTTGGTAGTACTTATGTATAAAACTTGTATACTTAGGATTGGGGTTAAAGAGTTTACTGTCAACCTTATATTGTTAGATCTAGATGACTTTGACATCATTTTGGAAATGGATTTCTTAGCTTCTTATCATGCTACCATTCATTATTACACCAAGGTAAGTGGTATTCCAAATAACAAACTAAGCAGAGTTTTCTTTTCAAGGGACCAAGAAGAGTCATTTCCATGTTTCATCTCGGCAATCCAAGTTGGGAACATACTCCATAAGGGAGGACAAGGTTACCTAGCTT
This sequence comes from Platanus orientalis, assembly GCA_025762735.1. Taxonomy (NCBI): domain Eukaryota; kingdom Viridiplantae; phylum Streptophyta; class Magnoliopsida; order Proteales; family Platanaceae; genus Platanus; species Platanus orientalis. The sequence goes on along the minus strand of JAOXJP010084121.1, from coordinate 6,501 downwards.
ATGTCATGGAAGACTGAAATGATGACTCAACGGTAGAGAATGTATCAGTTGTAAGGGAGTTCATGGATGTATTTTCCAAAGACCTTCCAGGTCTACCACCAGATCATGAGATTGAATTCATGATTGACTTGGTTCCAGGTACTAGACCAATCTCCATAGAACCATACCAAAATTCACCATAGATCTCAAAGAACTTAAAGTGTAGTTGCAAGATCTTCTTGAAAAGGGTTTTATTAGACTAAGTGTGTTGCAATGGGGTGCACCGGTGTTGTTTATGAAGAAGAAAGACATAGGTAAACCAAGGAGATCATCTAGAAACATGTCAACGAAGTCCTTAACGACTGGAAGAAATCTATCTGCCTGAATCACAAAGATCACACTTGGAAAAGAGTCGTGCTTCATCTCTTTAAATGAGATGTCAAGTTGACTAAGTAGATGGAATATTACATCCTTCGAGAAACAATGGATAGTGGCATGGTGTGCTGCCAACCAGTCCATTCCTAGTAATACATCAAAATCCTCCATGTAAAGCATAATCAGATCTATAAACAACTTTCTATCTCTAATCCTAAATACACAAGATCAACATACTAACTCAACTAACATGGTCTCCCCTAATGGTGTGGATATGATCAACAAAAAATCTAACGGCTTGTGTAGAGAACCAACAAGTTTCATTTAAATGGAAAGCAATAAAAGAATGGGTCGATCCTGGGTTAATCAAGATCCGTGCATCATGACCAAACAAGGAAAGTATACATATAACTACAATCTACGATTCCTGGGCATCCTGCTCAATAATGGCGTACACACACCCTGGGACTCTAACATTTTTCTTCATCTGTTTTGGCTCAGAGATTTGATTATTCTTGCATTCTGGGCAGTCACACATCAAATAACATAGCAAGCTCTGGTCTCCTTAAAGCACATACCAACATGGATTTTCCTATACCTCTGACATAATGCTCTGGCCTTGGCATCTTAGTCATGGCAATGCTGTTGGGATAATCTGTTCTTCTTGGTCCTCCTTGATGAGAACCCTTTATGCCCTTATCACGACTCTTGGCACTCTCATTGCAGTCTTACTCAATAAGTCTAGCCATCTTAACAACCTTAGTAAAGGTCCTAAATCTTTCAATGGTCATCCCTATACGGATAGGTGATTAAGTCCCCTTTGGAATTTCTTAGCCCTGGTTTTCTCGTCTCCAGCTATCAATGGTGGTGCTTAATGGGCCAACTCTGTGAACTTGTCCTTGTATTGGAGAACAGTCCTACTACTTTAAGTGAGTTCAAGAAATTCAGTCATCTTCTCATTTTTCAATCCCTCTAAAATGAAGTACTCATATAAAGCATGAAGGAACATGTCCCAAGTAGGTAGCTCATCAGCATCTCTAATAATGTTCTACCTTGCCCTTCAATACAAAAGTGTAAAGTGACACCTTCTACTCTAAGGATCACTCCATGATAACAAATATCTTCTCTAACTACATAATCTAGTTCTCGGTTTCCATGGGATCAGAGGTCCTTATGAATTCTAGTGGTCCCATCCGATGAAACGGCTCATAAGCATCACTCCCATCTCTAACCATCCTCTCTCAGGGCTATCCCTCGTGAGTGACGTGATCTCTAAACATGCCGGCCAGCTCTTTAATGTCACATAGGACTACAGACAGGACATCACCATCTGACTGTGCAGTAGTGGATGAATCAAAATGAATGCCTCTCCTTAGCGACATCTCTTTCTTCTAAAAACAAGACAAGCAATAGTCTTAGTGCTTGTATCCAATAATCCTCAATTTAACTCTAAGATACTTGAAATCTATGAACAGTGAATTTCAATGAATCCTTAGACATAAATAATCAATCAATCCTCAAACATTTTTGCTGACTTGTCCAAAAACTCAATTATTGACTCCAAAAGATATCAAATTGTCTACAAAATCTATAAAACCTAAAGCTTTGATACCAAACTGTCACAACCCGAATCCATGGGTCGTGAAGTGGGCTTGAATCCTGATTCATGATGATAGGTGAGATGCCCCGAACCCGTATCCCCTAAATAAGAGATACTGTGTTCGGAATGTGGCACCCCTTATTCCTATTCACTTCACTTTCATATAAATTGATTTATTTTCTTTTATCCAATTAAGTTCATTTACTCAAATACAACGCAATGAAATAATAATAACAGTAAACCAAATTAAAGTACAACAAAAATGTATGTACATTAAGCCCAAATATCTAATGATCCAAGTAAAAGGGTTTCAACATGCCTATAACATATACAAATCCTTGTCCAACTGGGGCCCAATCAAAGTACAAAAATAAGGATACGTCAAATGTACAACATGTAAACTAAGACTGAATTGTAAATTCATGGGCTAGACCGCTCAATTCCTTGTTCACTCTTGCATCCCAACGACCATGGACATACTTGTCCTCCTACTCACCATCTGTAAGGGGGTGTCAATTGGGGTAAGTTTGACAGGCTTAGCGGGAGGGTATGCAGTTTATACAACAAAAAAGGGGCCAAAGAAAATCATAATAGCAAATAGGATGAATCAACATAGAGTAAGAAATCAAAATACTATGTAAATGCATCAATTATGTTACACATGTATCCTTACTACGATTCAGAGTATGATCATGCTTCAAGATAACCACGTGAGTGACCAAAATGAACCAATATTGAACAATGCATATGCTACATGCCATATGCCAACCAATAAGGTTCTCCACCAAATACGAAAACCAAATGCAAATGAACCCATATTGGGTCTCTGGTTAAATCAAATCACATAACCCATGTAAGGGTTTTCGAAAAACAAAACGTATAACCCATATAGGGTCTCCAATAAAGTAAAACATATAACCCATGTAGAGTCTTCGATAAAACTAAACCATGTGTTGGGCCACTAGGGCCATCATCTCCAATGATGTGACTTGGTCCACCTGAGGTTTCACTGAGCAACTAGTGCCCTTCACCTATTGATGTGATTTGGCGGCAAGGTACGTGAAATCACTGAAGAAGTATATAATTCCTTCGCCTATTAAGTAACCCAATGGTAGGGTACGTGGAATCATTAGGCATGTATATAGCCCCTTCAGCTATTGATGTGGTCTAGAAGTAGGGTACCTGAAATCACTGGGCAAGTATATAGCCCCTTCGCTTATTGATGTGACCCAACGGTAGGGTACATGAAATCACAAGGTCCAACCCTTTTTAGGGTATCATGTCAAATCCAAACATTCGAAACCAATATGTCCAAAACTATGCTTATGTAAAGTAATGTGACTACTACATAAGTATGCTAAGTAAGAGATATCCACATGCATGCAAGCTCATAAATATTCTCAAAAACCTAAGAGATAAATCACGTGTACATAGGTCAAATACAAATATATAAATATGATGCCTCTACCAATCTAATGACAAATAAGATGCTCATGAAAGTGAAATCATTCTATACCAAATTTCATCAACGATAAAACCAAAGAGCCCAAATGCTCCAACACTTATGTAGAAGTCCAAGTGAAATGCCATTTGAAAATACCGAAGTAAACCATCCCAAAGACAATAGGCTCATGCCACCAAAAGCTACCAAATGATGCAAAACCTAATGTAATGCATTGAAATTCTAAGATTCTAACATGAGAATCAATAGAAGTAACATAAATCAATGTTAACTATTATAAGGTAAAGGAAATCTATCAGAGTGAGCAATAGAAACATGTAGAGAGTCCAAAGGCATTCAAAAAATATGCAAATCATGGAGAACTAATCATATGACAATTCAACAAATAGGTTGCGTGCAAGAAATTAGGAATTTTAAGGGAAATCGAAGGGTAAACCAAAGTACACCACATAGAACTTTCTAAACCATCCAAATCCTATGAACCTAACTCCAACACCTTCCCAAATAGAGTAGAGATCATCAAACTCACTTCACAAAGATACCAACATCATGTAATTAATCCCATATTTCAAGAAATCATGAAGACAATGTAGAGAATCCTCCCTAACATGCTCAATCAAAGGAAACTGAAATCTGACTCAAGGAAATCAACATTCTCAAGAGGAATAGATGTAAATACTCCAACTAAAGCCACAAATCATTGAAACATAATATGAAAATCACACTTTTATAATCCTAAGAATGGAAAAGTGAGCATAAACTACATATCCACTCACCAATTACTCAAATCTTCAATGCTCCAAGGAATCCTCTCCCAAAACTCCTTTGCCTTTGTGGAACATTCCTTTTTTATGAGTAGAAATAACATTTCATGGTTAGAAACCATAAACCAAGGTAAGGAACACTTAATCACACCTATTTTAGGCTATATCTAGGTTCTACCAACTTACCAACACTTAGAGAAGATGCGTCTGTTCTCTCTTCTCCCAAGCCTCCCAATTCTCTCTCACTCTTCCTCTTTATGTTCTAATTGGTCTAATGGACCTAAATGAGGTATAAAAGGCTTTAGGATTCATCTAAAATGAGATTTCACTCATGTAAGGGTCAAATAAGGGCATGACAGGTCATTCTATAAGTGTTTAAAATCTTTCCCAAAAAATGAGTTGTGATCGATTACATATCTTGTGATCGATCAGAGATTTACTAATCAATCAGACCCGTGATCGATCATAGATCTTATGATTAATCATGGATCCTGTAAAGTGTAAATTCTTGCTTAGAACAAAACTCTTAAGGGTTGTGACCTTTGTCTGTGATTAGTCAGTCCTCATGATTGATCATGATATGTGTGATCAGTTGCTCTCATTATCGTCACACACTTTATGATTGGTCACATTATATTTTTTAATTTTCTTAATTCTTTACTTTTGGGTTTACAAAGTCCATCTTGATGGTCCAGAGGTTCTCGAGTTCATTCTAAGTGATTTCTAGGTCCCTTAAGTCTTGAGGGTGGCCCTCTTGCTCACAAATACCAAAAGTTAAATTTAGACCTATGGTGTCGGGTCCTGGTTCTTTATACTTATCTAATTTAGATACAAGGTGTTAAATAATGAATCCCTTATCAAGTAGCTCTTGAATTCACATCTTCAATTCCTTCAAATCTACTGGTTCCATACAATTAGGAGTGATGGAAATAGGTGTAGTCCCTAGGAATAAGTCAATGACAAACTCCACTTCTCTATCGGGTGTGTAACACCCTGCATTGCACTGAAAGGGTAAAAAATGTAATTTAACACATGTAAGGGTAAAATTTTCATTTTTCATGTTTAGACATACCCTAGAGTGGTTAAGTACCCTTTGGACTGAGTTAGAAGTGTAGAAGTCAAGTTGGACCATGAATTTATCAAGTTTCAAAGTTTTCCCAAGTGCGTAATTAGGGTAACTTCACGGGAAAATCTATACCAATCCTGAGACAACTTGAGTATGAACCATACATCATTAGAAAATTCTTTGAGTCTACTTTCCAATGCCTTAAACGACGTGTAATTTGGAGTTTTTTGGAGATAGTTATGGTATTTTTTCATAAGGGTATAAGTGCAAAAAAACTAGACCAAGGACCATGAGGGCTCACCAAGTAGGGCGAGGGCTTGCTAAGTAGGGTGAGGGCTCATGACCAAACTCCAAAAATTGAACTTTTGGGCTCATGCCACCACACGAGAGCTTGCGGTAGGGGTCCGTGAGCACTTGCCACATCACGCGAGGGCTCGTGAGGGGGTCCCAAAAGCTCAACAGTTGGGGTGAGGGATTGAGGTCCAAAAAATCATTAAAAAAATAAGAGAAAAGAGCATGCCCAAGAAGTGATTTTACGACATGGTCTTCTCTCTTTGGGGCCCCACACATGTGAGATCTCATCATAGACAAGTTATAACCCTAATAACACTACATTTATGTCATTTAGCCTCATTAAAATAAAAAGGGAAAGACCTAGAGAGGTCTGGGAGAATTGGGATCTAAGTGTGGTAGTTCTTCCTAATTTGATAAGTTTTACTCCCAATTTTGAAAATGATTCTATTTTGGAGAATACGGTGGCTCCTTGAAGTTGGTCAAGTAGATCATCAATCCATGGTAACGGTACCTATTCTTCACAGTCACACGGTTTAATTACCTGTATTCAATACATAATCTCATGGCTCCATCCTTCTTCTTTACAAATAAGTCTGAAGCTCCCCACGGAGATACACTAAGACGTATGAACCCCTTATCCAACAATTCCTACAACTGTATCTTTAGCTCCTTTAACTCGACTAGTGTCATGCAATAAGGAGTAATCGAAATAAACTCGGTTTCAAGTGCTACATCAATAACAAATTCAATCTCTCGATCCAATGGTAATCCAGGAAGATTTTCTAGAAACACATCGATAAACTCCCGCACAATGGGAATACACTCCACATTTGCTCCCTTCTTCAATTTATCCATGTTACTCCTAAACTAATGATTTAAATTAATTAATAAAAAAAATTAGGGTTGTCTTACTTGTAAGTATACAAGTGTTGTAGTATTGAACAAGTCGAATCCATAGGGA
>JAOXJP010084110.1:0-14892 GCA_025762735.1 Platanus orientalis | reverse complement strand
GTATATGCCTTTTTCTGTATGTTACCTAAAACTACTAACCTTGCCTTAAACTTATCTATAGTTCCATCAGGTTTCAACTTTTTCTTGAAAACCCACTTACTTCCTATAGCTTTAGTGGCTGAAGGGAGATCCACTAATTCCCAAGTATGATTTGCTAGTATGAACTCTAGTTTACTGTTTATAGCTTCTCTCTCCAGAAGGCAACATCTGGTGAAGTTACAACTTGTTTATAGGTTAATAGATCTCCATCCACCAAATGACATATGTACTCATATGGACGTACTTTGTGTTCCAATAGATATGTGACAAAATCATCACCCACATCTGTTGCTTTCATTATTTTTTTTCTAGGTTCTAATTCATTTTCTTCCTCTATTGTTTTATTAGCTTGTATAGTCTTTTTAATTTGGTTGTTTGGGGTTCTATTCTTCATTGATAATAAATTTTCAAAGAATTCTGCATCATTTGATTCGATTATTGTATTTGGTTCTAAGATATTATTTTTAGTTCTAAGTACCAAAAACCTATACGCTGCACTGTTATGTGCATAGTCTATAAAGACACAATCATTTGTTTTTTGTCATAGTTTTCTATTCTTAGGATCAGGTAATCCTACTTTGGCTAGACACCCCCATACTTTTAAGTATTTAAGGTTAGGCCTATATCATTTCCATAGTTCATACGATGTATTGCCAGCTTTCTTATAAGATATCATATTCTGTATATGATAGGAAGAGAGAATTGCTTCCCTCTATATGTTTAAAGGTAAACTTGAACTAATTAACATGATATTCATCATTTTCTTTAAAGTTCTATTCTTGCGTTCTACAACCCCATTTGAATCTCATGTGTAGGGTGCAATTGTTTCATGTATAATGCCATGTGACTCACAATAACCCTTAAATATGTTAGAGTCATATTCTCCACCTCTATCAGTTCTAAGTCCTTTAATTTTATTTCTTAATTGGTTTTCTACTTCTGTTTTGTATTTTATAAATATTTTTCCAGCTTCATCTTTATTTCTAAGCATATAAAGAGTAGTGAAGCGTGAGTAGTCGTCTATAAATGTTATATAGAACATTTTTCCTCTTCTGGTTTCATGATTTTTTAAATCTTCTAAATCACTATGTATACGTCTAAGTAATTCATTTTTTCTTTTTATTGGTTTAAGTTTCCTTTTAGTGTGTTTTGATTCTACACAAATTTCACATTTATATGTTTCGTCATTAATGAAATTTAAAATAAAACCTAATTGTTCCATCTTCTTTTCATAGGACATTCCTACATGTCCTAACCTACCATGCTACATACTCATTGAGTCAACAAGGTAAATAAAAGAAGACGTAATATTCTTTATTAATTCTAAAACGTTTAGTACAAATAAGCTCCGATTACAATATTCCTTCCCGACAAAGACTCCGTTCTTTGTTATTACAAGTTTCTCAAACTCGAATGTGAGCTTCAATCCTGCCTTATTCAGTAGCGTTCCAGAGATCAAATTGTGCTGTACTTCAAGTACGTGGAGGACGTCCTTCAACTCCAAAATCTTTCTAGAAGTGAACTTTAATTCGATCGTCTCTTTTCCTACAATAGAAAAAGTGTTTGAGTTTTCCATTAAAATATTTTCACCATCTCTTATAGCCTTGTAGAATGTGAAAACATCTCTATCACAATAGATATGCTTGGTGGCTCCATTGTCCACCACCTAGTCTCTAGTGTTCGCAATATAATTTACCTTAGTAACCATTGTGGTAATTTTGTCTTCTGCCTTTGCCACATTAACCTTGACGCTCTTTTTCTTTCTGTGGCAACATACACTACAAAAATTACAGCTTTTAGTGGCGGTCGTAAATTGCCACTGATGTAGGATGACCATACTTTCCACACATAAAACATTTCCCATATATTTTGATAGGTTTTTTCTTGAAGTTCTTAATATTTTTCTTGTAGAATTTCTTCTTCCCCTGAATTTTATTTTCCTTCATAACTTTCTAGTTTCCTTCATTCTCTACAACATTTGTATGTGCTATCATTTCTTTAGATTTTCGGGTCTTTTTTTTTTAAACGATTATTTTCTTCCGAATGGATATGAATTATCAATTCTTTTAGTGGAAAATTTTTTCTTTTTCTTCTCATGTTAGTTTGGTAATCTTTCTAGGAAGGGGGTAACTTTTCTAGAAGAACCCCTGCCACACATTTCTCTGCTTGAGGCATACCATCTGCTTCCAACTGAGTTACTAGATTCTGGAACTCATGAATCTGTGTAGACATAGATTTATCCTCTGTAATTTTAAACTTTAGGAAATTTTCGATCACATGTTTTTTATTCATTTATCTTCTATTTTATATTTTTCCTTTAGGGTTTGCTAAACATCTCTAGTAAATTCTTCTACACAATAAAGGTCATATAGTTCATTTGACAATGCATTCAGTATAACGTTCAAGTATATTTTGTTGGGTTTGTTCTAGTTCAAGAATGTCCTTGACTGTGCAGGTTCCAGTTGGTTCTTAGACTCTCGGACCCTTGGTTCAAACAGAACATATATCACATTGGCCATCTCGAGCAGAAAGAAAACCCTCTTCTAACACCTCTTAGAGTAGGAACCATTGAATGGCTCTACCTTGGATACGCTAGGTATAGAATAATCTATATTATAGTTTTAGGAATTTGTAAGTAGTAGCAATATCACTTTAAGATTGTAATAGGATTTCTCAACAGTAGCGAAGATGAATATGTGAAGTGCAGATACGTATAATCAACCAACAATAACTTATGCATATCAACTCACAAATTCTCTGGTATGTATCCAGGCAATAGATGCAATTCAACATTATATAAAACAACTATTTACAAATTAAACAAGTTAGAAATAACTTATCGGTTGGTAATTAAGCACGTATAGAACACTGTCCTTAAAGTGATATTCATAGGCCTGTCGTAGGTACAGTAGGCTTGATCGACAATCACCCCCAAGAACACAAACTCTCTGGTAAACCCCGTACATGTTAACAGAGACTCACTTTAAACAACTTAGACCAACCTTTAGTGGCAATAGGGTAATATATATTAAAATCAATATGAACCAAAAAGAAAACAATAGTGATATGAGAAAAAGAAAAATACTGGTTCGCACAGAATGTTTTTCTGTGTATCTTTCTTCCTTCTCCTCGTCTTCTATTATAGAAGATGATGATTGCTTACTCTCATACTTTCCATGAAGACCTAGGCTCTTTTGGAAAATATTAAACGCATAATTAATCACAATAAATCCACTTGATTCAATAATGCATCAATTATATTACCATATATTATAACAACTAAATAAGAAATCTTTTAAATTGTAATCAATTAAAATAAATATTTTTATTTAAGTGAATTAAAATAAAATAATTAAATTGTGTTACCCACACCCACACCTTGGCCAGGCTCGACACGCTCGCGCGTGATGCAAACAAACAACTCCAAACCTCCCCTCTCATCTTCAACCTTATTACCCCTTAGGTTATTGCATTTACTTATAAGGTGAAGTTTGAAGTTCTTCACTTCCCATGTGGGACTAAACTTTTAAGGCAAAAGCCTTTGAGAGTTGGGTTGTACTTTGTTTTGGAGGGACATACTAAAACTTTAAACAAAACATTTCATTCAAAGTTCCCTCCAAATTCTCTTAACACACGCATGGACTTAAGTAAAATATGTTGGCCTATTTGGTCCACACAACTAAACAGCCCATATTATATATGATTCATTTTGAATCTTAAAATATAATACAAATATAACACATGTGCCAGGAAATTATGTTCTCTATAAGATACTTCTGTTCTTTTCCAAATAGATTGTGTCAACTTAAGGGTCCTATCAGAGCTTGAAAACTAGACTATCTCCTGCTATCAATTAATCTCTGTTGTTTGATTATGTATATCAATTAATTCAATGGAGGAAGTATGAGTCTTATAACCACTATTATGTGCATGGAAAAAAAAACACTTGCAACTGGACTGGAGATGCAATCATCCATTGAGAGAGTAGAAGAATAATCACCAATGAGGTGCTGATATGAGGCTCAGTTTATTTTCTAATCTTGAGATGTGCCTCAGTCTCTAGCTTTGAGTTAGATACAGTTTGGTATTTTCATTGAGATCCACAAACTCTCTTAAATAAAACAATTAACTGTCTCTCCTGAAACCCTAAGGTCGTAGGAGAGGTTAGAGTTAATATATTGCAACACTCTCCCTCAGGAGGGACACTCCTGGAAAATGAATGCGGGGGAGCTAGGTGCTGAGTCCACAAGGCATGCATACATGTGCACAGAAAGCCTGGGAGAATAATTGCGTCCACAGGGAGATTCAAACTTGCAACCTAAAACCTGCTCTGATATCATCTTGGAAAAAGCAATTAACTGTCTCTCCTAAAACCCTAAGGTTGTAGGAGAGGTTAGAGTTAATATACTTAATATATTTCAACACTCTCAACAAGTAAACCGACCTTTGAGTTTATACTTTACCCAATGAATCTAACAATAGTCTTCTACAGTAAGCAATTCCATAAACAACTTGGTAGTAGCCAGTATATTCCTCCCTTCTGAAACCTAAACCATTCTGATGGGAACAAACAACAGAAACCTGGCAAAACATATAGCTGTAGGGTTAAGAAAATTTTATCCATCCTATCAATGTGCCCCGCTAAAGTCCAGGAGGATCTCTAGAATGCAGCTGAACCATGAAGGTCCCAATGCGGTTTGAGTGGCTTGAAACCAATTCTCTTTGTTTTCTGAAATTGACTCCTAGTGAATCCTGAATAGTTTACAAGTGCATGTGTGGTATTTAGGCTGTGTTTGGCAGCCACCTGTAATGTAATCATTTCAATATTTCAAATTTTCAAGGCATTTTGTAGCCACAAGGTGTTGGTTCAAAATGAACTCATTCAGATCTATACTTGATAACATATGTCATTTTATTTTATAAAAAACCTAAGATGACTTCATTTCTAATTTTAGTTTACAAATCGGTATAAATCAGAATGAGTTCATTTTGAACCATCACTTTATGGCTACAAATGCCTTGGAAATTTGAAATGAAATGATTACATCACCTTCCTCAGTAATCATACTTGATCAAGCTCTTTAATGAAATTTACAGAAGGTAAGTGTTTAAGTTAGTGACTTTTTTAACCATCCTTCAAGTTCAACGTTTAAAATCTGTTATCTATTTAGATACATATGTTACTTATCCACTTTCTGCTTTTATCTAATGAGCTTATAACATGTATAACTAAATGCATGAAGGGATGTATGTTCTATACATTTGGAGTAAATGGTTTTCAATGAAAAGCTTATCTTCAACAAACACCTCAGGATAACTGGTAAAAAGTATATAATGCTCTATGGGTCCTACTTATTTTCAGATTATAAAAGGATACTCATGATTGTGAGTGAATACAGAGTTGGACAACTCATTTGCAAGATGACATCATTCGAGTGTGACCCAATTCATCTGAAGATTGTGACACTCTTCGAGAAGTTGTCTATTGCTTTAATTGATTAAACAAAACAAATGTTTTGTGACCCTCTATGACCACGGTACAGGCTAACACATGGTGTGCATGGGGATAAAAACTAAAAAAAGTACTTAGTTCAAAAAATAGGTGCTTGTCGCACCAAGTTCATGTTGGTTCTATGAATCCAATAATCTTTATGCACTAACTTCAACTGTAGTGATATATGTAGCTCTGACACAAATTTAACAATTAGTTTGCTACAGCGTCAAAAACCGTGATCCAGCTATAGTGATTGTGATTACTACACTGTTGCTACAGTACCAAATTTTGTTTTTTCTTCCAAAAAATGTTTTTGGTACTCCCAAATCATCCATTTGGTTCCCAAACATCAAAGGTAAGTAAATTTAATTTAATAAAATTAAAACCAAGTGATCCGAAGGTGTTATTATTGTGTTTTTTGAAGATAGTCGAGGCCTCCCACAAGATTGTGCAAGGATGTGTGTCAAGCTACCTCTAGGAAGTAATTAAACTCGGAATCAACTCCTTATCTCTCAATGAAATTTCACTTACTGGCAAAGAGATATGATACCTCCCTTATCAAACTGCCCTTTCTTGAAGTTGGGTGTTCAAAAACATCCATGAAAACTTGTCAAAATTTTTTGAAAAATTTCGGTAGAATCTTCCTTTATCAAGTTGATTATCATATTATATAAAAATCAAATCACGAAAACAATAATAACACCTTTAACTGAGTGAAGGTTCTTCAAAGAGAATACACTTGGATTGAGGTGGTTTTCCAACCCAATGATGCAAAGCAAGGCTCCTTTAGGGAGGTGCTGATCCAATAGGTCTAGTGGACCTTGTGTTTTTCAACAAATACCCAAAAGGAGAGAATAAGAGAGAGAGAGAGAGAGAGAGAGATCCAATGGTTGCCTTCTTCCTTTTTCTTCTTTTCTCTTTCTTTTCATTCTCTGTTTTTTAGTTTTCCCTTTCTTTCAAGCCCAATCTTTGCCTAAGTTCTCAAGTGGGTTCTAAAATCCATTTCTTTGCTTTATATAGTGATGATGAGCTCCCATCACATCTCACCAACCCCCATTAAGTGCCCAATTTCTAGTGAACATCAATCAAGTTTTATTATCACGATTGCGCCTTTACAAGGTGAGATATCTTGTCAAGAAAATTTCATTCTGGGTCTTATAGGCCTACTGTGAGTAAGCCCAACCCTATCGTGAGCTAAGTTCAATCGCAATGCCGGGCCCTTGAGGGGCCTAGGTCGTGATGCAAGCTTGATTGTGGTGCACCGATCCTGATGCAACCGAGATGTATCTGTGTGAAGTGCAAAATGCACCTCAAGTGCCCTTGCGCCTAAGTCTGCATCCCTACTCGTGCTCGAGTTCGTGTTCATGCATGTGTGCATGTCACTTTGCTATACGGTAGTAAAACAAAGAGAGTGCTCTCTCAAGATACACATGAAGGGGTGGATGGTTGGAACTTATATATTACATATACATTTGGATCCTAACCGATGTGGGACTAAAGAATAAGAGATAAAATTTTGAAAATCTACAAGTGAAAAGGGTAAAATAAAAACCGTTAAAACTCTTTACAGAGCTTCGTTTTCAACAGTTCAAAAACACATCATATGTCTCTCTGTTGTGTGCAAACGATTTTGGTCATAGAACATTAATGTTCTTGATAAAAAGTAATTTTTGATCCATATCATTCGTAGTTGGATATTTGGAAAGTTGATCAAGGTGAATAGATGGTTTCCAAGATAGGAATCTATCATTGGTTTATTGCATGTATACTTTAATGTTTAACTTTACCATCTATTGTTCAGATCTATTGTTCGTTATTTTAAATGATTTTGATTTATATTATAAGTTATTTAATTTTGAAAAAGTTTTATCACATAAAAATCTCATTATTTGTAAGATGTGTTAAATCTAGACAGTAAGTGATTTACATGTTGGAGGGTACTTGGGCTAAAAGGATGGATTATAAGAAACTCTAAACAATATTGTTTAATTTATTAAACAGTGGCATAATTCTAATTATTAAACTTTTCAAATATAATCAAAATACTACTTAGAGAAGTCTTAAACCTCTAGAGTAGTGTTCTAATCATGATAAGAGTGTTTTAAGGTGCTGTAGGTTGGTATAATCCTTACATTCGATCCCACTCTAAGGCCTAAAAGATAGTTAAAAAATTGCTTCAACCAAAATTTGATGTTTTTCTACAACTCCTTCATTGGAGAGATTTAAGCGTCGAGAGCTGCAAGATTAGAGGAAAAAAAAAAAAAAAAAATCAAGCAATCATCCTCTAAATGGTTTTATATAGAGAGTTTCAAGTTTGGATTTTAAGAGAAAAATAATTTATATAATATTTATCTATGATATATCCCCATAGATGATCTTAAAAATTCTTGTAAAATCGTGTCAAATGACAGTAACATGGGTTCTGGAAAATGGAAAATTTCTACCCATTCCAGCTCAATGGTCTCTGTCATCATTGAATTCAATGTGCAAGATTAAATACTCACCCAGCAATTGGTTTTGGGTACCCTGAAAATTAATATATAATTAAAGCTAAAACCGTACCTAAGAATTATCAGTCCATCATATGAAACAATAAGGCCCACGTTCTTACCAACCAGACACCAATTGGATCAAGACGGTTCTTGGTTGCAAACCATATCAGTTGTCTTAAAAATCCTTAATGGCCACCAGAAATATCCAATTTCCAATCAATATTGTCTGATATTTACTAAATTTTAAGAGAACAGATGTTCTGTCCAAGATTTTGTATGTCCTACCTTGCCTTTTGGAATTTGGTGCCACTTTTAAATCGGAAAAAAAATAGTTCATTTGAACACTTCTTTTATGGATCTTATAAACCTCATTTTTATGAGGAAGGATTCTGTCCATCTATCTGAATGAACGTTTTGCCCGCTGGGCGTCAGGGGGTGGATAGATCAGCGTTGAAAAATGATTTGCACTTCTATTTCTTTTGGGGGGCGGGGCAACATCACTTTTCAGTGCTGATGTGTCTGCCCAGCGGACCAAACATCCATTAAGGGAGACGGACAAAATCCTTTTCACATTTTTATGGGTACCTATTTTTTCATTTGAAAACTGTTTTCACTGTTTTAACCTTATAAACGCAGCCTGTGTGTAAGACATTGTAGGGCATGCAAAATCTTGAACAGGACATTTGTTCCCAAATTTTAATGTGGCATGGTCTGGATTCTAATCCATTGGGGTGTTTTTAAGAGGGAAATAAATCTGTCTAGGATTTGGTGTCCAGGACACAAGGGGACATAACATGGAATAAAATGGGCAGGGGTTGGATGAAGTTAAAGTCACACCCATTTTATTTCCTATGACATCCCCTCCTGTCTTGGACACCAAATCCTGGCTAGGACATTTGCTCCCTTTTAAGAGATCAAAGAACGTTGCCTACTAGCTCAAGTCTCTGATCACTAAGAAGTTCAATATCTGAGGACTGCACTATGTTACAAGTTACAACCTATAAGTGGTATGGAATTGCTCTTAAACTTGGGTTGAGCCTGCCAATACCCTCGTGCTCGGTGGCTGCAGCATCATCATTCCACAGTAAAAGGTAGGGGTTAAATCTCTGTAGATGCAAGTTTGCAATGTGCGACATTGCCTACCTCTCCTTTTGCTGTATGGGTTTAGGGTCCGCTCTATATGCAGCTAGCAAGTGCAGCCCAAGTGGAAATTCACAAAAAAAAAAAAAAAAAAAAAAACCTTGGGTTGAGCCTACTGAGCAATAGGTTTATGCCTTGCACTAAAACCATGCAATTGACAGTTAAATAAAAATGCCAAACAACTAGCTTCTATTCCATTCAAAAGATACTTCTCATGATCTAATATACAGGGACATTGAGAAATATCTAAAAAGGCATATTTTAACTTTGAAACTAACTTGGGATGAAGTAGAAACCATTTGGCCCGGTCCCTGACCCACTGCATACATAGCAACTGCGTTGCTAGTTAACACTATGCCATTTACTGACTAATACTGCATGACATTAGTTCAGCAGGGAGACCTACCTAATTTTTGTTTGGTTGGCCTTAAATTATGGTTTCCGGGTAAGTTTTATAGGTATGTTAATGAATTCTGGATCAAACAAACATCCAAGGCTATTAGTTATTAGTGTAGCTTATGATTGGGTCACAAATGCTTCCTAAAATCAAATTGGTACAAAACAATTGTTGGGTCCTGTAGTGTTCCTGGAAGTCATATCACCTGCGAAAGCTGTCGAGTTTAGTAAACTTAATAAAAATAATAGATTCAATTTTAGGGTCTTTAGGTTGTAGTTGTGCCATTGGTTTTCCCGTATTCAGGTAGCCTATATACCCCTTTTCAAGGGGAATCAAGCAAAGTATAGTTCTACTAGACTGATCTGAGACATAAAGGTGTCGTTATCATGTTTCTTGAGGATAGTCGAAGCCTCCCATTTAATGTGAAAGAGATCGTGAGCTAAGCTAAACTCGGGATACAACCAAGCTTGGACCATATCCTGTCTATCAACAAGGTACACTCCCCAGAGAGACCACAATAACTCTCATACAACTTATTGTCCTTAGTGGTCGGGTGTGCCCAAAACAAACGATAAAAACTTGTTTAAATTTTAACAAAATTTCGATAGAGTTTTCCCTTAGGAAGGTGAATACCACATGTCAAACTGAGTCACAAAGACAAGGTTTGCACCTCCACCACAATGTTTGTTCTCTAAGGAACCACTGATCCTGTGGAGGATTTGGAGCCCATGGATTCAAGCTAGTTCCTTTAAAGAGGGTAGCGATTCCAAGTGCAAAACGGACTCTAGGTTCAAATGCAACAAAAGAGAGAGAGAGAGAGAGAGAGAGAGAGAGAGAGAGAGAGAGAGAGAGAGATTTTGTCACCATTAGGTAGACCTCACGACCAAATGGGTTTTCTTTCTTTCTTCTTTCTCTTCATTTTTTCTCTTCTCTGGGTCCCACTTGTTCCCTTTTCTCCTATTTGTGAATGTGTTTTTTCAACCCATCTTTGGGCTTTATAGTAAAGGGTGGCTTGGCCCAACGGTAAGGTTTACTGTTAGCGTTCTGGTGGCGTGGGTTCGAGTCATGGAAACAACCTCTCCAGAAATGGGGGTAAGGCTGTGTACATCTTTCCCTCCCTAGACCCCGCGTTAGCGGGAGCCTCGTGCATTAGGTCGCGCCTTTGGGATTTATAGTGGGTTTCCAAACACTCTCACTAGCCCCCTTACGTGTACATTTTCTAGTGGACATCAATCATTTGGGTCTATCGCGAAAAAGCCCAATCCTTTGCGGGCCAAGACCTTTGTGGATCAAGCCTTTGCAAGCCTGCTTCTTTGCAAGTCAAGTCCCTTCGTGGATCAAGCCTTTGCGAGCCTACTCCTTCAAGGGCCAAGACCTTTGTGGTGTTGGGCTATGATGGGCTTCTTCGTGATTTCAAACCATGACGGGCCTCCTTCGCAATGACATTCTCTTCGTGGTATATCTTTTTTGCAATGCACCTTCCTTTGGGTCCGCCATCATCGTGGTCTATTTCCTTCGCGATGCATCTTTTTTGCAGTGCACCCATCTTCGCAGTGTGGTTCACTCATGGCTGTGGTTTCCTTCGTGGTTCATTTTTGTTATGATTAACCCAATGTCTTATCTAGATCATTGCAAAGGAATTTTGTGACCCAATGCGACTCGCGATGATGCTCACGTGCGAAGTGTAAAGTGCACCTTAAGCACCCTGTGCCCAAGCCCTTGCACGCATTGGTACCCGTTCATGCGTGGGTGTACACAAGCTGCCATGCACCTTACACCATAGCAACCAAGGGGAGAGAGGGCTTTCAAAATACACAAGGTAGTGGAGAGTGATAACTTATAAAGTGCATTTGGTTTTCTTTTCTTTTTGATGTAGGACTAAACCTAAAACTCAACTTTTAAATTTTTTTTTTAAAAGACATAAAATGAAAATAGCTTAAATGGAAATGTTTTAAGGCTTTTTAATGCCTTCCATTTTCAACAATCCCCCACTTTTTTAAAATTTTGAAAAACAGGTATTATGAGTAATAAGCAAGGTCGTTGAACATCAGTGTTTGGAGGATGTCCCTAAAATCAGTACCTTGTATAACAAATTGATGTCTGTTTGAGAACATAATAGAGTACCTTGGAACTAGTATCTCTTTTAACAAACCCAACTCATTACACACATAGTCCTCTTAAAAGGGTTTACACTTCTTTAGGTTGGCACTTTAAAGCCTGTGCTTTCTAGATTTACTCAAGAGCTCTAGAGACGACCTGAATCTCATAGGAAGTGACTAGCTTCCACCCCCAGAAAGGTATCTTATTTGGTATCAAAGTGTTTGACTTTCGGTAATGATGTACTCTTTTGAGATCCATCAAGAACGTGTTTAAGCTCCATCAGGGTATGTTTGAACCCAATCAGAGCATTTCATATAGGGTATGTTTCAACCCATCAGAGCATGTTTCGGCTTAGCTATAGTGTATTTTAACTCATTCAGAGCATGTTTCAGCTTAATCAGGGTGTTATTTCAACCTGACTTGAGTCTCCAGAAAATTCATTAAGAAAAACCGATTACAATCCTAGACTTACCATCTTATTCGATTCGTAACCTTTCATCCACAGTTCCACACTATAGGCTTGAAGCACTATTTCACAGTATTTCTTTCTATGACAATGCCATAGGAACAGACTATAGTCACTAAAGAGACAGTTGTGCTTCCTAGTAGTATTGACTCATTTACCCATTGAACCTTCAGGCAACTTAAGTTAGGCTGAGTTTGGTAATTCTCCCAAATTTCATCTCCCAATTCTTGATTCTTGATTCCACTAAGAATGCATTCTTTGGAGTGAATTCTAGAATGAGAAACATGTTTGGTTCGGTAGATGAGAGAAATTGAAAAAAAATTGAAATCTTGATGAAAATAATGAAAATGATGAAAATGTTTAAAGATGATGATAAAGATGTAATATAATGAGTAGGAAAAAAAAACGAGAATTGGGAGTCGGAATCAAAGAAGCTTCTTTTTTCAACTTCCAAAATTTCATTCCCTAACCGATTTTCGAAGTGGAATCCAGGAAGAGAATGCGAAGTTACCAAACACCATTCTCACCTATTTTGGAATCTTGGGAACCAAAGCAACGAGAATCACTTCTCAGGAGAGTTACCAAACGCAACCTAAATTACCAATGGGATGAGATGAGTTATGGGAGAAGAGAAAAGAATTAAGATTGATTTAATGGTGTAGAAAAAGGAAAGATGAAAGGTACAAAGAGAGGATATGTTTTGGAGGAGAGAACCTAGTGTGTACTAAGTTAGACAAAAAGGTTCTTGGAATGACATAATATATGCAATTATCTTCATGGCATTTGTCATCATGGAAGGATTATATTTTTTGAACAATGCTTTGAAATTCATTTAAGTTTAAAAAAGCAAAAGAAAATCATATCTAAAGCTTAATATAATGAAAAAAAAAGTATGAAAATAGGACCTTTGATAAATGATTCATATCAAGAAAAACACACACATATACACGAAACAAAACAAAACCAAAAAACAAAAAAGATAGCATTGCTCCAACATGCTATCCCACACCCAAGACTGTCCAGTGACTTAAATTTAATTCAATCAGTTGGATTTTATGGTAGCTTTGTGCATCCATCAGGGGAGAGAGAGAGAGAGAGAGAGAGAGAGAGAGAGAGCATAAAAAATGATCAAACAGGTGCTAACTTGATAGCTAGCCAGAATAAGAGCAATAAAAGAGGTAAACGTATGGTTTCTCCCATTGATGTAGGAGACTTTGCACTTGTCAATAAAAATAAAGATTAACAAACCATATATCAATTAAATTACTCGCACGGGTAATGCAGTTAAGGTTGCACTTTTTTTTAGTAAATATAGATATGTGCTATTTTAAAAGCCAATTAAATTGAACCAAAAAAATAGAACCATTAGATAAAACCATGGTGAGGGTAAAACTTCTAATTGTATCCTTACCTACTAATGTATTAGAACATGAATAATGAACCTTTTTTAGAGTTGCAATGACTTTTTCTCATTTTTTTTTGTACATAACTATGTCTTTTTTTTTTCCTTCATCAAAAAGAGGGATGAGCATCAACTCAATCCTTTGTCCCAACAATATAGAGCCAATACCCACAAGATATGTGGTAATCAATATTAGGGTTAATCCCTCGTAAAAATTTAGTGGTCATGTTAAATAGTTGGCCAAGTGACCTCGATTCATATTGCACTGTGGATTGTGCCCTTCCAAATTTGACTACTAATCACAATATCAAAGAGAAAGAAGTTATTAATTTATATAGTTGTAAAATCCTTGATCCTGTCTAAGTCAAAGACGTTATTTCCCACCAAATATTTTGTATTTACGAGGACCAATAATGCATTGGTGATGGTATTTTGATCTTATCGCAACTATTTTTTCCATTTTACCAAACAATTGCAAGGAGAAGTTATGTCCACACAAAAGTTGTTTTTGCGAGGACTTTAGATAATCCTCACAAAGGTTTTGTCACTAAAATCCATATCTGTTGTAGTGTCAGAAGATTTGTATACTAAAGAACTCTTAAATCTAATGATGAATACTCGATCAAAAAGAAAAAGAAAATAAAACAATCATCAAATATTGTTATGCAACGCTTCAAAGGTCACTACGTGGATCAAGATCTCATAGGCACACCAACTCTCTTGCAATACTTAACAGCTTATCACTAAATGACCTATCAAGGGTGGCCCAGGACTTCTGAAAGCCCAATTCCTTTATACGTAAGAAGAGTGAATTACACTTCGAAGAAAAACATGTATCTAGAGTTACTGGAAGATCAACCATGCAAATTGCACATCTCGAGTAAGGTATAGGTCTTCCGAGACTACTGCACATATTTTAATGAACTTGTTGAAAATTTGAGTTAGGAAGCAACCGAGACTTATTGTGGTAGCTTCTTCCTAGACTACGCATTCCCTTTAGATTTGCCCTATAGTGATTGTAGAAGGACTTGTTTGGTTGTCATTATTGGTAACTCGGTTAGAGATAACCATTTCTTTGGAGGTAATACTCACATATAGTGTTAATTAATAGGAAAATTAATCAAGGTACAATCATTGAGTTACAATTTTTAATTGTTAACCACAATTAAAGGGGGAAAAGAATCTGGATTTGTTGAAATATGTTTTTCAACAAAATATGCTGAAAAAACAATCCAAATATAACACCTATTACACCTTAAAATTTGTATTAATTATGCCAACTAACAACTAAACAGTCATTAAAATGTCTCTCTCTCTCTCTCTCTCTCTCTCTCTCTCTCTCTCTCTCTCTCTCTCTTAAGC
>JAOXJP010084099.1:0-14892 GCA_025762735.1 Platanus orientalis | reverse complement strand
GCGTTGGGATCTGGGACCCACCCCAATGAACCCTGACCTAATCTAAACCTATACACATGTAAATAACACCTTGAAATTCATTCATGTGCTTAGGCACCTCTGTGGACCCTGTTTTCGTCCCAACGCCTGAATTTTATTCAGGCGTTAAGAGGAATTTCAGGCATCAAGATGAATTTCAGGCATTAGGCCTCTGTTAAAATTCACATTTTTAAAATATTTTACATTTTATTTAAGGTAAAGGTCATAGACCACAGAAATGGCTCACTCCTATCTATAACTTTCCACCCTTCCAAGACCCACATAAGGGGCTCAGCACCCAAGATCAGGTGTTGGCTTCCAACAACTGACGCCTGAATTTCCTTTGAATTAAAATTCAGGTGTCAGTGTTAAATTCAGGCGTTAGGCCTGTGTGAGAATCAATTTTCCCTTTCTTTTGGGGTAAATCCCTGTATCTACAAAGGTCCCAACCTTTGAGATTGAATAACCTAACCCTAGGGGGAGCTGTTCATTCCTTTGTAAGGGTCCCACAGCATTAGGACCCACAGAGACAAATAATAGACTCAAGGTTAGTTGTTGGTCTGCCTAACAACTAACGCCTGAATTTCATCATGAATTAAATTTAGGCGTTGAAATTCAAGCGTTAGAGTGAAATTCAGGCGTTAAGCTTGTGAAAGACAAATGAAACCCATTTTTCCCAGCTTAATTTTATTCATCAACCATGTTATCTTCAAACCATCTCCTTCCATAGACATAATCGAGGGATCCATTCATTGCAAATGCCTCTCTTAGCTTCCCAACAATCATAGTAAGGTTAACTGTACGCTTGTGACTTCCAAGTTTATCTAATACCTGAACTTTACTTGGGAGACAACGCTTATGTTGTGGCTACTACGTCAATGTGATCAGGTCGAATCATCTTACGCAATCACTACCTTTCAACCTGTCCTTACCATTCACAGTCTCCACCTTACCTTAGGGTCATGTTACAGTGGTTTGCGACCCAAAGACCCTAAGATTTGGCCATAGCTCAATTATGTTCTTAAAACCACACACATTGGTACAACATAGTCTCAACCCCTATTTCACTAACTTGTTCACATTTTATAGCAACGCGGAGTACTCTGTAAGTATACAAACCACCTAAAATGAATCTACTCTAAATCACTCTCATATTCAGACGTACTTGACTACTGATATTTGCACACACAAGAAAACCCTAGAATTACTTGCAATTTGATCCTGACAAAACCTTAGGAACACACTAAACTACATAAATTCGGGTATGTAAGCAACTTGAGACTATGTCCCAAGTGCAACTACAATGATCACACCATAGGGGTGGTCCAAACCATGTATGAATGAGAGAAGCCTCCCTAAAAAGGTAGGTATTTAGGGTGCCTAACACCTTCCCCAAATGCAACTAAACAATTTACCCTTAATCTCAAGGACTCAAACCAGTTTTAGGAGTTAAACCCCTAGACCTACGGGTCTAGATTTCTTATCTTCCCCCAAAGAGGAGAACCGATGTCCAACTCCATCAGTTAACCGCGAGTTGGTGGCGACTCCTAGAAAAACCTAACCCTATAACCCAAGGGTTAGCAACCTGCATGCACCGACATTGCGTGTAGAAGAGTGGACCTGGAAACCATGGGTGGGCAAGGGAATCCGAACCCCCAAACCTTGATGTCCACACATATTAAAGAGGTTTAACTACTTTAATGAGAAATCTACGCAAATACCTTATGATAGTTGTATGCACTTAAATAAAAATAGAGGACAACCAATTACACAGAAGGAATATGCATAAATAATTGGATGTTTAACCTACGTAACTAATAGCACTAGACCAGACATAGCATATGCAATAGGGAGATTAAGTAAGAATATATCTAACCTTAATGAAAAACACTAGACTATTATAAAGCAAGTCCTAAAGTACCTCAAAGGTACTATTAATTTGGGATTATTATATAATGGTGTTCTACTAGTACTTGAAGGGTACTATATTGCTAACTAGATTTTAGATTCTAAGGATACGAAATCCACTAATGGTTATGTTTTTACATTAGGAGGTGGTACGATTTCATAGAAATTGATCAAACAAATATGCAAGGCTATGTCAACCATGGAGGTAAAATTTATTACCTTGGAAAAGGCAAATAGTGAAGCCAAATGGCTTAAAAACTTACTAGCAGATGTTCATATATGGACAAAACCAGTACCGTTAGTGTCTTTATACTGTGATAACCAAACTATAATTGCTCAAGCAAATAACAAAAGCTATAATGAGAAAAATATGCATATACGCCTAAGACATAATGTAGTGAAATAGCTGGTTGGTGATGGAGTTATATTCATACATTGTGTGAGGTCAAAGAAGAATTTAGTAGATCCTTTGACAAAACCACTAACTAGAGGGTTAATTATGGAAACATTGAGGGGGATGGGGCTTAAGCCTAAGTCATGAATTGATAGTAATGGCAACCCGACCTATATGATTGGTGATCCCATGAAGTAGGTTCATACGGGTAAAAACAAGTCACTAGGCAAGAGTGACACTATCGTTTGTGCTCATCCCTATAGTGTAGACAATGCATACTACATTGTAACAAGGATGAGTCTTCAAACTCTTAATAGATCTATAGCCCTTATGGGTGGTGTGTTTAATTGCAGTATACACTTGATTGATTCACCTACTTGAGTGTGGGGTGAAGCCACCTCCTATGAGAAGTTGGGTTGGTTCTTTAGAGCACTCATGAGCATCTAAGTATGGCACATGGCCAAAATTGTGCCCACCCGATAGAATAACGATGATATATTGAATGTGAGATGTGGATGATAATCTCAGTTGATTCCTAATTGTGGGATTTAGTTCATATATAGGACTATGGTCCAATAGATCTCCATAGATCGTGAGTTGTTATACCTAGGATTAGTTTGTAGTCTTTTGATAGAAATTCCATTGCATCTCTTACTCCAGACCTCTAGTGCCTATTGATTGTAGTATTTTGAATCTTGTGGGGGATTATTATACTTGTATTGTATTTTAAGATTCAAAATGAATCATATGTAGTATGGGTTGTTTAGTTGTGTGGATCAAATAGGCCCACATAATTCACTTAAGCCTATGTGTGTGTTAAAAGATTTTGGAGGGAACTTTGAATGAAATGTTTTATTGAAATTTTTTGTGATTCCCTCCAAAACAAAGTACAACCCAACTCCCAAAGGCTTTTGCCTTGAAAGTTCAGTCTCACATGGGAAGTGGAGAACTTCAAACTCCATTTTATAAGTAAATGTAAGAACCTGAGGGATAATGGGGTTGAACAGGAGAGGGGAGGTTGGATTTGTTTGTTTACACCACATGCATGTGTACCGAACCGAGACGAGCCGGACCGGGGCATGGGTGTAGTGTGGGTTACACGAATTAATTATTTTATTTTAGTTTATTTAAATAAAAATATTTATTTTAATTGATTGGATTCTTATTTAGTTGTTATAATATATGGTAATATACTATTGACGCGTTATTAATATATTCTATAATCAAGTGGATTTATGGTGATTAAATATGCATTTAATATTTTCCAAAAGAGCCTAGCTCTTCATGGAAAGTATAGGTGTAAGCAATCATTGTCTACTATAATAGAAGACGAGGAGAAGGAAGAAATACACATAAAAAAGAATATTTCATGCGAACCAGTCTTCTTCCTCTCTAAGCATTATTGATTTTCTTTTACATATATATTATTAAATTGGCACCGGAGGTTGGTCTGAGTTATTCAACATATCTGTTAACCTATGCAGGGTTTATCAAAGAAGTTATTCATAGAGGTGATCGTCGATCAAGCCTATTGTACCTGCGACAGGCCGGTGAATATCACTTTAAAAACAGTGTTCTATACATATTTAATCACCAACCAATAAGTTATTCTTAATTTGTTTTAATTTGCAAATAGTTATTTTATACAATGTTGAGCTACATCTGTTGCCTGGATACATCCCAAAGAATATGTGAGTTGATACGCATAATCTATTGTTGGTTGATCACAAAGTTCCTACACTTCACATATTTTATTCGCTACTGTTGAGAAAAACTGTCATCATATACTTCTGTCAGGTATTGAATTATATAACTGCTTGTGTAAAATACAGTTCAGTGTTACTACAAACATAACTACACTCTACATGGGAGAGGCAGGGAGTCCCTGTGCCCCCAAGTACATAGGTGCTCTAAGAAGCCTGGATACCTTTGTCATAAATAAACAAAACAAGTTTTTTTTTTCTCCGGCTATATTGGTTTGTATGTATATTCTTGTTAATCTTCTGTTACATTTGATATATGAAATTAGAATACTATCTTTCCACTTTCGCATAATACAACTTCTCTTTTAACATTCTTAATTCTTCTAACATTTGTAGGAGTTTTTCCAACTATGAGAGATGCTCCACCAACACGCTACACATTCAAAATCAAGTCATTTTCACAGCTCTCAAAGGCTTCAATAGAGAGATAAGACTCCGGTATTTTTTAGGCAAGAAACATCTACGCGCGGATGGTGCGTTTTGTTTCTCTTCTGTCGTCTTCGTCTGATGTGTCGACCTTTGCTACACATTACTATTACCATCCAAAAATTTGCCTCCCAAGAGTTAAGAACATTCAATTAATATGATTCATATGAGCACATTCTAAACAGAAGAATAGATTCATTCATGGAAATATCAGTTCTGCTGGCTCATCAAATTTCAATTTATTTACAAACACAATCGTTTATTAGTATTTTCTATTGCAGGAAATTGTCTTTCTATCCAAATAGGTACGACATCGAAGATGAAAAGGATCATATATCTCTACACTTTGAGAATTGCACAGACAAATTATCTTGGTCGTGATTGGGAAGTTGATGTGATTTCACTTTGTTTGTGTTCGATCAGCTTCGGAAAAGGTATTTGACTTTCCAAGGTACCATCTTCCACAATCCAGAATGAAGTCCACATAATTTAGTTTCCTAATCTAGGTAGCAAGTTGAGCCCTTTCAAACGCTCTACGAAGGGCAGTTTACACCATTTGCAAATTGTAGCAATTTCTAAAGTAACTTGACCCTTATTATTTGGGTCATCCCACAATGGCCGTTCGATTTGGTAAAGCAAGTTGCTGAGGGGAAAATGTTGATAAAGAATGCCAGAGTTTAATATGTATATAACATTGAGCATTGTGGAAGTCACAGCTGGAGATGCTTAATAAATTTCAAGTCTGACAAGTTTGCAAGCAGATTTAACTCCAAGGGGTAGCGCAGTTTGCCAGGATCACGTCCCAGGAAGAGGAGGTCTTGAGTTCGAAAAGCACCCTTTTGAGGCCACTTGCCCGGGCATAAAAAACCCAATTTACCCAGTACGTTGGAGAGTCAAGGAGTAGTCAAGGCCTCAAAGAGGCCTGGATTCTGGATACCTCGGTTATTAAAAAATGAAGTTTGCAAGCAGATTTCTCAATTGTGGGAACTTATAAGCCTTTCCGATTAATGGTTTTTCTCTCCCTTTTTTCAAGTGCTCCTCCATATTCCTATACGTACGTGCTAGTATCATTCTACCAAGATGCAGATGGAAGAGTAAGACGCTTTAATGCACAAAATGCGAATTGGGGTTTCACAAAATTCATGGGTCTTCAAACTTTTATCAATCCACAAAATGGATACCACGTCAATGACACTTGTGTGTTTGGAGCTGAGGTTTTCTTCATCAGAAGTACTGGCAAAGGCGAGTGTTTGTCAATGATAGAGAGAACTGTTACCTGTAAAAGCACTTGGATGATAGACAAATTTCTCTTGTCATCACATGAACGTTTAGATTCTGTAACATTCATTGCTGGAGGTTACGAATGGTATATATATCCCACTCCCCATATTCAGTATATATGTTCATTACATTACTTCTTTTATTAATAAACATTAGCATGAATTTTTTTTTGGCTTGTTACAGGAAGATTCAACTCTATGGAATGGGACGTTAATGGCAAGGGCAGTATTTCTTTGTTTTTACATTTGAATTATTCTACAACCTCCTTCCTCATGATACTAAACTATACGTGAAATATTCCCTGGGCATAAAGGAACAAATCAGTGGCGAGCCAGTCGAAAGACAAGGTGATTTTACATGCAGTCATATTGGTAAGTCTTTCACACCGGAGCAGTCTGGATTTTGTACACACAAAATCCGTGTGCAATGCATACACATGGACCAAGGGACAGACACATCAGTGTCAAAAAATTATATGCACCCCCAAAAAGTGTAAATCACTTTTCAGTACTGATGTGTCCACCCCTTGGTCTGTGTGCATGTTTTGCACATGGGTTTTATGTGCACAAAAGCAGGGCTTGCACTTGAGATATATATTTAAATTTACAAACAATTTTGTTGCATGGTGTGACGTCCCTGGTTTGGATCCTGTCCGACCTCCATATGATCTGTCTAGCCTAACAGGTCAACACGACGCCCAAAAAAAAGGTATTGAAACCATTTTTCAGTGACAAGTCGACCTATTAGGCCAAACAGATCCTAACAGGCCATAAGATACCGGACAGGATCCAAAACCTGATTAGGCAGTCTTGCTGTTTGACGTAGATGATATATATATATATATATATATATATATATATATATATATTTGTGATGACAAGAAAAATAAATGAAAGTTTTGGCTTATGTTGCGGGGATTCAGTTGTTCATTGTCCCGAGCCCAAATTGGGGTTGGAGTAAGTCCATGCCACTTAGTGAATTCAATGACCCCAGTAAGGGTTTCCTGCGGAATACTTGCATCATTGAAGCACAGGTTACCGTCCTTGGACTAGTCAATAAATCGGGAAAAGCATCAATATCAACTTTGATATGATTTACTTCTACAACATTATTTGCTTTGAAGTGACTCGATTAGTACTTACTATCATAGTTCTGTATTTACTGTTAAAATTTGCAACTTTGACCAAAGTTACCGTACAAGTAATTTTCTGAAAGTTACCTGTGCGAATAACTTTAGAATGTTACTCGTGTGAGTAACTTTAGATTCTTACTTGTTAGAGCATAAATAATATATATCAAAATATGTGTTTAATAGTAGAAGTTGTATTGTGCAACTAACACTTCATTTGTTGTGCGACCTCTGAAATTTTGCATGAAACACAAGTCCAAAAGTTTATCGATAATATAAATGCATTATATATGGATGGTGTTGTTGTTGTTGTTGTTGTTGTTTTTTCTTCTTCAATATTTTACACTTAGATAGTGACATGTTTATCAGGTTTAGCTTGGTTATGATTTATGGATGAATTTTTCATAGAGATTTAGCCTCCAAAGAAGGTGTTTACTGAGCCAAATGGAGGGACAAGAGTTATCAAATTATAGAGGAACAAGGGCTAAATTGGACCCCAAAATAGGGTCATGATCGCCGAATCTGGGGCTTAATTTTTGCCCTAATTTGAGCCAAAAATTAGCACCAGAAGTCTCCCCTTGGCCCAATTTCTCTATGAACCTCAATGTATCATGAGCAACCATTCCACAACGATTAGGAGTGAGTTCTACCCCATTCATTTTGTATTCTGATTGATGTATTTGCATACTAGATTATATGGTTATGGGGCTGCAAATATGTACAAGGAAGAGAGATCAAATTCTCGGGTACACCACGTATAAGCATCTCAAGGCAGTAAGATTTGAGGCAAAAGTTGTAATGATTTTGTGGACTTTCTTGCATGAATAGGATTTAGGGTTTCATGATTGCATACATAGATACATTTAGATGCTCATGATACAACTGAGTTGGTGAGCTAGGATCTTGGGCATCTCTTAAGGCTTGAGAAAAGTTCTATAATTTATGTGTATAGTGTGGTATTATGTATTGCCTCGTACTCCTTTGGATTTGGTATATTTTATGCACATTCTTAAATGACTAAGATTTAGGGTTGCATCATTGCATACATAGATATGTTTAGATGCTCATGATACAACTGAGTTGGTGGGTTGAGATCTTGGGCAGTTATCAAGGCTTAAGAAAAGTTCTATAGTTTTTGTGTATGGTGTGGCATTATGTTTGAATAGAATTTTTAGGGCTTCAAACCCATGAATCCTTTGAAGGGTACTTGGATAGCCCATAAAATTTTAATTATTATGCATTACTAATGTTATCTTTTGGTGAATGGATAAAAGATGCTCACCTTAACAAATGCTAACCACTGCTCCTTGTCAAGCGGGGGGCACATTAGCTCCAAAAAGTGCATATGCACCCCCCAAAAAAGTGAAAATCACTTTTCAACACTGATGTGTCCACCCCTGACAAGGAGCAGTGATGAGTGCTTGTTAAAGGAAGCGTTCATAAACCGATCCCTATCTTTTGTGGCCCAAGTAACTCCACTTATGCAAGTCCAAATGGGCTTTCCACATGCATTTGATAGGGCCAAGTAGGCTTTCCCCTAAAACTCGCTCTATGAGAACAATTGTGAGTTATCCATTTGAACATAACACTCCCACAAAGGGGCATGAATCTATCCACTTGAGGGCTTACATATATATGGAGAAGCTGCCCATATTCACACCTAATGGTTATCTTTTAGGCCATCCATTTGGATCCACTTATTAGAGGCGAATATGGACAATTTTTATGAATTAAACAAGCCAGGAAACACTTGACAGCAATTTGACCTATCATTAGTAGCTCTTCGTAGCACATGACCCTCCATAGACCATTCTTGGTAGCAAATGACCCCTTCTTAGGTAGCCTCTAGGTATAAATTTGAATGCACCCATGAGACATAGATTCACAATATTATTTATGACATGATGAAAATTTCCAATCAGATGTACCATATTCACCACATAGCCATTAGCTTAATGGAGTAAAGTAGGTAATCATTCATGAACGGGCGAGCCAGAGTGCATAAAAAATTTTCCATACGTAATTGAATCCCAAACCCATGTGTGATCTCTTGTTTAACCATTTAAAAATGGGTTTTCCCAAAAGTTACCTTAAGGTGTCCAGTCTACCCTTAATTATAATTGATGGTGACTCCAATACCCACACATGATTGAAAAACATCATGTAGTTTGGATAGATTTCTAGGACATTACTCACCACCTCTTACATCAAGATACGAATCCCTTATCGGAACATGGACCTTATAGCATTGCTATAGATCTTCCCAAGTCACAAGACTGAGAGATCACTTCTAGTCTCGTAGAAGATGTGATACACCCATCTATGCCTTCAAACCCTACTCCCCTTCATGATATCATCGCCTCACACATGGGCTCGGGCTAGCTCGAACCCAGCCTGACATTTGGCTAGAAAAAGCCTAACCCAAGCTAGGCCCGAACCCATCCCAAGGCCCAAACTTTTTTAAAGGGCCGGGCTTGGGCTTACCTCAGCCCGGCCCAAGGCCCAAACTTGTCTATATATAATATATATTTGTATGTATTATATACAACTTATTAAGGGATTGTTTGGCAGCCACCAATAATGTAATCATTTCACTTCAAATTTCTAAGGCATTTATAGCCATAAAGTAATGGGTCAAAATGAACTCATTTAGATTTATACTTCTTTTTATGAATTCATTCATATTTATAGTTGATAACATATATCATTTCATTTTATAAAAAAACCTAAGATGACTTCATTTCTAATTTTAGCAATCAGTAAAAATTTGAATGAGTTCATTTTAAACCATTACTTTATGGCTACAAGTACATTGGAAATTTGAAATGAAATGATTACATTACAGGTGGCTAACATAGGCTATAAATCTTTTCAAATTATCAATAATTCATAGCTCAATTTGTTTTTTTCTTTTCTTTTTTTTTTTTTGGAAAAGGTCTTGTGTTCAACTCTTAGTGAGATAAATGATTTTTTATAGTAAATAATTCTTAGAATATAAAGTATATAGTTTTTTAAGCTTTTAAAAACTAATAAGATCTTATATCTTAATTCGTAATACATTATTATATTATCTAGTTTGTCTCGAGTTCCAACCTTAACCTCATCATTCATGTTTTGTGAAATTCATGGGCCGACCTGCCCAATGAAACCCATAGGGCCGGGCTTCAGCCTAAATATTAAAAAAAATTTTAGGCCCGAGCCCGATGCCTAATATGGTAGGCCTAAGCTGGGCCTACCATGGCTCGGCACATGCCCACCCCTACATCTGACCAATGGCCATAGTACAAACCAAAGGGTCATTGCTTTGGTGCAATGGCAATGACTTGGGTTGTTAGTGTGAAAACACAGGTTCAAGTCTCGTGAATAGCTACTTTGTGCAAAAAAGCCAAAGGTTAGGTCTGTCTCTAGTCCACCCCTCCCAACACCCTGTAGTTACGGGACCAACATCAGGTAATGACCTTTTTATCTGGCCAATGGCCTTAGTACACTCTTATAAAAGTACAATTCAACGCAAGTAAGGGTGTCAATTGGGCCAGGCTGGCCTGAAACCAACATGTTTAGCCCAAAAAATAGTGGGGCTGGGCCAAGGTAATTTCAGCCTGGGTTGAGTTTGGGCCCAAATTTCAGGCCTGAAGTTTTATTTGGGCAGACTCACTTTGAGCCTGAACTCAATTCAGCTCGGTCTGAAGTAGTAATCAAATATAGCCCGGCCCGGCCCGGCCCGAAATTGGTATAGCTTAGCCCAATAGATCTAGGACAGTTTTGGGCCTATGTAAGCCCAAATTTCACTAATTAGGCATATTTTCAAAGTATTAGAGATAATAAAGAGCCATTATCAGCCCAAATTTTAAAATGAACTTTAATAATCATTTTTTTAAAGGATCTTTAAGCTCGGGCCAGCCCGAACTCAGCCCAAAGCCCATGATTTTAGAACGGGCTGAGTTCGGGCTAACTACCTCGGGCCAAGTTCGGGCAAACCTCAGCCCAGCCCAATTGACAGCCCTAAGCGCAAGAAAAGTAATATGCAATCAAAGTCACAAGTCCCATTTCAAGCCCCAACCCCATATCTGCAAACCTGTGAATCAACATAAGGTTCTACACTTATAAACATAATCTAAATATCATCAACTTCACCGAACATATGCTTTGAATTTAACATATCATAGCCTACTCAACTCTACATTGGAGTTGCATGTGAAGTAATGTTTTCCCAAATAACTAATTTTTTAATTTTTTTATTGAAAAAAAATGCAACAAATCAAAGTAGTACATAGAAAAATAGATACATTATGTTTCAATGTGTTCTAACATCTTTACTATATTTTAAATTTTTTTAAGACATTTTTCAGTAATTTTTTAATTTTTAATTATTTAAAAAATTAAATAATTCTTTTTGCCAAATATATAGAAACCTATACCGAAATCGATTTCTATCAACCAAAACCTTTCAAAATTGAAGGTTTTCTATACAAAAAGTACAGTGTCTCATTGATACGTATTGGCGATACTAGGTATTTTAAAAACTGCAGAGCAATTTTGTTTCTATAATAACTTGCGAAACCAATATGTATCGACCGAAATTTGAAACTATGGCTTTGGTATTGTTTCCTTGTGTGTGCATTAAAAGTACAAACCCCATGGTCATGATCTCGAGTGGCATGGTTGAAGTTGGCTTCTTCAGTGAATGGACTTGAGGTTCTTGACTTTGACTATGCCCCTTTATATTGTCCTTAGTGTTTTCTGCTTCCCCCATTGTTTCTCTGTTCCATGTAACTGTCACTATTCCTTGCTTAGTCTTTGTGCTCTGCTTGATGTCGGCATGGGTATCTCCGCTCAATCGTAAGTTTGGCTTGTCATCTTTTCTTTGCCTTCGAGTATGTCTCTAACATATCCTAAACTCTTTGGCACCCATCCAGCTGGCTAGATGCACATTAGGCTGTAGTTTGGACTGTCCAACAATGGCATGAGCTACCTCAGTGACTTATAAAACAGGTTTTAATTGCCCTACATCTAGTGTACATGTTGAAGGTCTCATGGATCCTTGTAGTCCTCGATTATATTTTCCCTTTAACGATTTCTCCTCGAGTCTAGTGTAAGATGGACTTTTATAAATGGCTGAAGTATCCAAGTCAGATTCCAACACTCCAAAGTTTTTGGTATAGCAGTTCTGGATTTCCGTATACTTCTTTTTTCTTGTTTGACTGAAATTAATATCTACACACATTATGAGTTCTATAAGACAGCTATAAGACCAGACATGCTTTATGGAGAAGAATGTTGGGCAATCAACAAACCACACATACATAAAATGAGTGTGGCTAAAATGAGGATGTTGAGATGAATGAGTGACAAGACTAGAAAGGATAAAATTAGAAATGAATTCATTCACGGGAGCTTAAGTGTAACACCAACAGGTGATAAAATGAGGGAAAGTCGACTGAGATGGTTTGGTTATGTGCAACGAAGACCAATGACTGCGCCAATGAAAATGAGTGAGACATTGCAAGTTGAAGGCGCTACAAGGACAAGAGGAAGGCCAAAATTGACTTGGGTTGAAGTGTAAGTAGAGACATGGAAGCTTGTAATTTAACGGTAGATATGGCTCTAAATAGAGTGGAATGGCGAAACAGGATTCTTGTGGCCAACCCCAAATAGTTGTCACAACCTCGAGCTAGTGTTCGATTTTCCCAATTTGAGTTGGGTTTACTTCATTGGGAACACGTAGCCCTAGTTCGCAACAGTGGATGACTCAAACCTTGAATAGATTAATCCTCATTCCGAGACTCACCTATGATTCTCAAGACATGGTTGGATCTATCCAAGCTCTTGTCACTCTTCTTTCTTTCAATCATTCTTATACACTTTCTTATTTTTCTTGACATTACATTATTTTTTTTCAATATATTATCCTTCACAACATGCAGCGGAAACTTATAGCATTTACAATCAAAACATCTTATCATCTATGTGCAGCGGAAAATAAAGCAACATTCATATTCTTATAATGTTATCCAATCTTACGCAACAGAATACTTACCTTTAAGCATCAAGATGCAATATAATCTCTATTTAAATGTAAAAAAACATGGTACTTCAATCAAACTTTAACCATAATCGATAAAAATATGTTAGTCTCCCATCAATGATCCATAAGAGTACAATTGTAGAATATCTTTATTACAAACTTATCAAATGGAAAGACTAAAATATAATCTCTCCTCTTGTCATAAAATTCTTCTCCTCTTCAGAGATAATGCTTTTTAGGAATAGACACCGGATATGTGATCCCTTTAATAGATTTATCTGTGGGGTGTCAATTGGGGTGAGCTTGACGGACTCAATATATAATTATACAAAAAGACTTGAAATGGAAAGTGAGCAAGACATGATACATATGAAAAGTGAAAACATGTAAATTGAAATAACGATGAGAGTAACAACTTAAGACTTAAGAGTAATCATATCACACCCTTTAAAACTTTCATGTAAACTTTCTTGTGTGTATTCTTCTTTTTATTTTTCCTTTCATGTTCTTACCTTTTCCTTTATGTTGCATTTATTTTATGTCATTTACAATATAATCTTTACTTCTTTCACTTTACTTCTTTGACATATAATTCTTGGTTCATTCACTTTGTTTTCACTTATACTTTTCATCATATGAGTTATTGTCTTTTTTTTTTCATGTATATTTCTTAAGTTTATTCTTTCATTTATTTATCTACTTGTATAGGTTAATTCTCATCTTTTTTTTCGTTTTCTTTCACATTTATTTATTTACTAGATTGAATATTGTCATTCTTTACTTTTATTATACTATCATTTAACTCTCAATGGCGGACTCTTTTAATTGATTAACTCTCAATGATAGGATCTTATCATTCTTTGTCATTGATTAACCTCCAATGATAGGGTCATTTCATTATTTGTCATTGATTAACCCCGAATGATGGGGTCATTTCATTAATTGTCATTGATTAACTCACAATGATAAGATCTTATCATTGATCAACCCCTAATGATAGGGTCCTTCAATCTTCTCACTTTATTTGTACATATTATGATCATAATTCAACTTTACTTTTCGAATTTCACAATTAATTTTCATTTAATATATTAAGGAGATAGTCAAGTTCAAGAATTTTTTGTAAACAATCAATAAAAGAGATGCTCATAATGGAATTTAATGAGTTATGAACAATAATCAATGATCTATTATCAACATCTCCGTAAAGTACTGATGTAAGACAACAATTTATCAATATCTTTAGATTTAATGACTTAAAAACAAGGCATATCATGGAATAATTGGGCAATTAGCAAAGGAATTCTTAGGCTTCAATCATACAATGGAAACATTTTGGATATCAAGCATAGATCATAAATAGAACAAAGTAGATCTACAATTAGACATTATGATTCAATAAAAATATGATGATTCACTCCCAATTTCCCATGAACAATCAAATTATCCATTAAACATGTATCAAAACATAGATCTAAGTATTAAAGAGGGTAAACCGTTACATGCTTAAGAAAGCTCTTAGATCAAGGACGTAATGAAGCCAATCAAATCATAGAAATCAATCAATTAACAATTAAGAATCAAGTGGAGATTCTAAGATCCTAAAAGTGGAATTCAATTATCTAATGCATAATCACTTACTCCTTGAGAAGACTTGAATCAAAGGCACAAGCCTGAAATTCATCTCTGGAAATCAAATCACAATTAACTATGAAGGATCAAGAAGATCTATCACAAATAAACAATGGAGAATCTAGAAGCATTTCTAGAATCTTAATTGAAAGGAATTCTAAATACTCTTTGGATAATTACTTACAACTTTAGATCAATGGCAAAAATGCATCAAATCATTCATGGAGAAAGAATTACAACTCAACAATGGAGGATCAAAAAGCATTTCTAAGATCCTAAGAAGGAAGATTCAAATACTTGCATAATTTACTTACAC